>VZSF01010381.1:298477-310783 GCA_013398295.1 Chionis minor | reverse complement strand
GCCGGGAGCGGGCGCGTCGTGGGGCTAGGCCGCGAGGAGAGACCCCGCCGTGCGGGGGGGCTGGCGGCGGCGGGTGCCCCGGGCCGCAGCCGCAGCGTGAGGGCGGGGGCCTGGCTCGGCTGCCGGCCTCGGAGGCTCTGGGGCGCGCGTGTGAGCCACCGGCACGGGGCGGAACGGGGGGAGCGCGCGAGGGGAAGGGAGAGGCGGGAAAGAGCGTCGCCCCCCCCGGCGCCGCCGGGGGTCGGTGAGGGGTGAGCGGTTCTGGCGGCGGTGCCGCCTCCTCGACCGCTTCTGAGGCGTTCGGGAAAGAAGCGCCGCGGGCAGGGCTGTCCCCTCGCCCTTGGGCCGCGTTACCTTGCTCCCGCCTGCCTGGTCCTGTCCGGGAGCGGCGGTGCCGGGCGCTCGGGCCGGGCTGCGGAGCTCCGCCGCTTCTCAGCCCCTCGTCGCCTTCACTTCAGCCGGTCTGGAGCCTCTGCACTTCCAAAATACCATTAGGCAACTGCAAGGGACGTTGCTAGGTAACCGAGCCCTCTGAAATCATTCCTTATCTCCCTGTGCTAATGCTGCCTACCTTTTTAACATCCGTGACGTTTCTCTCCCGGTATCTTTCCTGAGGAAAAATCTCTTAAATATGAAGAGGAATTACATATTTAAGAGGCGTCTTGCATTACAGTGTAACCAAAGAACAGCATTTTGCAAACAACAGGTAGTTCATGGAGCTCTACAGTTAAAAGGTAAAGGTGTGTATTGTTGTCTTTTTTAATAAAAAGGCCTGGGGTGCAGGTACGTGCAAACGCTGGTCCATGCTGAGGGCCACTAGTGTTTCTGTAAGTGGAGGTCACTGCACACACTGCTCTTGACGTCTTGCCATATCTCCTCCCTGCCCGTGGTTCTCGGTCCTTCCTCCAGCCTGTCCAGGGATTCAGTCCAACCCATAGCTTTGCCTGTTCATGGCTATAGATTGTGTTTGCTTTCTGACTCCCCTCTCTCCAAAACAATTACTCCCCCAGGAGCTTGCCCTTTCGTCTTCTATTTTTAGTTCTCTTTCTCGGGATGACTGGTCATTCAGGAGATGCTGGGTTTTGTACTGGTTTAAGAAGCTCCTATGTCCCATGTGGCTCCAGCTCATAGTTGCTCATTCCTGCCCCATCCCACAGTTTGCTGCCCCCTTAAAATAAAAACAACTTAGCGAACAGTATCTCCTTGAGCTTGTTTCATCACAGAATAAAGGGCAGAAATGAGGTGAGCACACTTGAGGGGGGAGTTTGAGTATTTGGCATTAAGTCAACTATAAGCAACAACAAATACAATGGAAACTGCAAAGACTGCTGAAAAAAAGAGGTATCTGTCTTCTCATTTCCCCCCCCAAATTTTGTTCTGTCCACCCATGTCTAGGGCATGCCTTAAAATTCTGAAATAGATGAAGTGAAGCTTTCAAAATGTCTCATGTTGCAGATAATGCAGCATGATGGAGTTGAATGTAAGACTTCATTTTGCTTTGTGAATGCTGAAGTCTGGTCTTGCATCATGGGAGTTCCACTGTCAAGGACTGTGGCCCATGTATGTTACATATGTGTATGCAGGAAGTGCTACACTTTTGCACATTGACATGTTCATTGAGCCGTTTGTTAGGCTAGTTTGATAGGAAAATTTCAAAGAGGGAAGGTGGAATGTACTGTAATTTTAAAAAAAGTCAGTCATGGCTTGCCTACTACTGTTGATGTGCACAAAGTCTGCTTTAACAAATGTGACTGGTTTGGCCACATTGTAATGGCGGTTTAACATTTTATGGAGACATTTATGTACCATGCATAGGAACAGTTGTGGGTTTTTTTTACTCACGGGTAGGTGAGCAATCTCTGGTAGTTCAGACCCTCCACGGGGCTGCCCTGCGCATGCAGTGGTAGCAAACACTTCCACACCAGCTGCTGCGCAGCACTGCTTTGTGTAATGAACTCCCACTGGGTGGCTGTGTAGAGGGAAAAGCCATCCTCTTGCTCTGGGTCAGAAAGGAGGAGCAGGCCTGGTGCTCTCTCTTGCTTACAGGGCCTGCAGATCTGCTTGTCCATAGTCCCTTGTGGTATAAATGTGCTGCTTCTACAGGAGACTCGACTCTGCTACTGAGAAAGCCCAGCAGTGACGGGGGGAAAGCTGGTATCGTGGTAATATGGCAATGAGATTCACATCACTTACCTTCTGGCATGTGTGGCTGGGAACAAATGAAAGGGAAATTACATTTTTAGTAGTTTAATTTAAAAGGAAATAAATCACTTTGGTCTTCGTGTCAGTATATAAAGAGGAATCCTACCTAGGATGGCTAGCTATATTCAGCATAAAAACTGTTTCCTGCATGCTTCCAAAAGGCACAGGGCAAAAGCAAGGTAGAAGGCCTTTAATCCCTTCCCTCATCACGAGGTAGGTCTTGATGAGCTGCCTGGCTGGGCATCTTCACCCCTGAGCCCTCTGGAGAGCACTCCGGAGCACGTACCTACCATAAAAACCCACTCAGATCAGCTACTGCTCTCAGCTCTCTTCATTTCCATGCACAGGACTCTGAGAGTACAGGTTTCTAAATAAGAAAGCTGACACAAAGTTAAGGTGGAAGGTAAAATGCAACAGCTGTTGCGAGGCTGTGCGTTTTGGCAAGTAATTGACTACACACATAACATTTAAGTATTTACTTGGATATGTAGGATCTGTGGTGAAACTGTGACTTCCTTCTGTAAGCAGCTTTCTAAAAGGCTGACAAGGAACCAGCTTTACCAGGCCAAATTCTACCTACTTCCATTCGTAACTATTTTTGTTTCCTTAACATTTTATTCAACTGTAGATTGAACTCCCTTTATGCCGTTGCTTTTATGGATCATCAAGAAGACCATGAAAACATGTATTAATGAGTAATTTCCATATATTTTGACTGAAAGCTACTTTTGTGTTCTCTGTTCACTCCTATTTAGTCAAACATACAACCAGATTAAATGCCTTATTTGCTTATTTGTAGAAAATCCTACTTGCTTAATCATTCAAATTGTGAGACCATTCTTCTCTAAAGAAACTATTACCCGTTCTGTGTCAGCTTGTGAACCCACAAATTGTAGCTGCAGGCACACTGGTTCAGATCAAGTTCGAGTATTATCCATGCCTACCCTAATTCCTAGAGCAGAACAAAGGCCTTTTTAGGAAAGTGAATGGAGTTGCAATTTACCACCACACTTTTACCCAATTGACTTGGGATAGGACACACTAATTTGGTGCTGTGGTGTCCTGGAACGGTCAGAACCATACACAGAGCTGTAAAACTAATTGACCTTATTTACTGTAATCTGTTTGATTACTGTGTGAGATGAAGTGAATTATAATACAATAAATAAGAGGGTTCTCTGTGTGATGTGTATTACCCCATCTTCCTTTTACCTGTAAAACACCAGTTGGCTGAAAGTCTGACATCCTGTTAGGATACGGAACTTTACTCAGTATATTTCTTGCACAAACAATAGTGGAATTGCCATGTAATAATACACGTTACTGATCTGTGAAGTTACGAGTAATGTCTGCATTTAAACAATGTACAATCTCTACACTGCTCTTTGTGTTAACCAGATCTGCCTGCAACAAATAATCAACTTTGAACAAACCATTGTCGACTTACAGATTAGTGTTCAGTGTGTGCCAAAAACTTGAGTGATACAATGAGGGGCAGAATAAGAAATTACTTATTACTTTATAAGAAGAATACTTCAAAATAATTTTAAATAAAGGGGATTTATTCATTACCAAAATGAAAGAGTATTAAATGTCTTTGTATTTTGATTGGAAATATCAAACAGCATGTGACAAGCCATCATTCTGGAAATTCTGCAAGAGAAGCACTTCCCACAATGTTTCTATCTTGCTGACGGACCTACCCTAAAGTCTACTTCAGAGTGCTCTGGGCTACACCTGTATTTCTATGGATGAAACGGCGCTAGGGATCATCCTTTGATGTAAACATTTTACGATTTTTCAGTTCAGGGTAAGTTGAGGGCTGTGTTGCAGCTCACCAGAAGGGGATTCTCCTGTTGTGAAACTGAGAAAATGACACTCATTTTCAGCGCTGTGGGACATGGTGGGAAGGCATGCAGGAGCACTCATGGGTTAGGAAGTCTATTGGGATTTCCCTTGGAGGGCTGCGTTGTGGTTGGAGTGAAACCTCAGTCCTGTCCATACTGCTCTGTAGAATTAGCTCTTGGCAAGTGTTACTCTGTAAACCGTGCCCAGAGATTTTCTCAAGGAATGCTACTTGGCATGGGCATAAATCACACTGATGAGTGTGTTAATAATTAGCCTCCTGTACTTGAATGTACTTTCTGGCCCTGATTTATTTATGGAAATAGCCTTGCAAAACCTACTTAAGCACTTACAAATACATCTCTCTTATTCATGTTACTGATACATTTCTGCACAGATTTCCGTTTATTTTACATATGCAGGCACCTTAAAAGTTAGCCATGGCAAGTGTAAATATTTTCTCTGTCAAATTGTAAAATAATAATAAAATAATAAAATCTTGAATAATAAAATCTCTAATAAAAGAGATGCATTTCAGAACAGCTTGAGGTGTAGCCAACACTTGTGGATACATTCTTTTGTTTGCCTATCTTGTACCTGTTTCTGGCAAAACCAAGGGGGATTTCAGGGGATTTCTGTCAGCTTAAAAAAAAAAAAAAAAAAAAGGAAAAAAGCTTAATAAAAACGTTGGAATGAATATTGGAAATTATCCTGTTAAACATGCCTGGGGAGTGGTTGAATCACCATCCCTGGAGGTATTTAAAAGACAGGTAGACGTGGTGCTGAGGGACGTGGTTTAAGTGGTAGTTTTGGCAGTGTTAAGTTAATGGTTGGACTCGATGATCTTAAAGGTTCCTTCCAATCTAGACAATTCTATGATTCCATGATTATTATCCGGCATCTGTGATAAGACATGAGGTATTGTTCAGTAAGAACTAGAATGGAGAACTAATTCTTCTCCTACTTTGCAACCATTAATTGTTTAATTATTTTAATCCTTTTGAATGGTACTGCATTTTGGGTTCCTTTAGAATTGTTTTTTTTCTCCTTAGGTTTTCTTTTCTTTTTGGTTTTCTCCTCTTTTTCTAATTAGAAAGAATTCTCTTCTCTTTATATGTAAAGACACAAAGCTGTTTTTACGCAGTCGGTTGTTAGAGTTTCTAGCTAGGGAAGAACAGGGACAAGAGATGTTCCATTTTACTGTTAATATGATAGCAGTAACAGCAACAATTTACCACTGTACAGAATTCAGAATTAATTCCTAGGAAAAAAAGCAGAGTAAGTAGCTATAATAATGAAACAAGGTGATCATTTGAAGGGTTCAATACTACTTGATTTAACAGAATTAGAAAGAAAGCCAATACATACTGTGAAATGAGCTGTATTTTAGTGTGTACTTCTGTGAGAAAATGGGAAAAAATTACTTTCACTATTAATTTTTTTTCTTTTAAAGAAAATAATTGGCTTAGCGTATGTGATAGTGCAGTTGTTTATTATCCACACTGCTAAGTGTTACATTTGTCAGTCCTTTGTTCTATTTGTTCTACACCTCTATTTCTGATAGCAACAATGCTAACAGGGTGACAGTTTCTCATTTTGAGGTAACAGCTCGACCTAGTGACGGGAAAGAGCAGATGCAGTCATGTGTTTTAGAATAGTTTCAGTCTTTTATAAACTTTCTTTAAAAAAAAAATCCTCGTGCAGAGTTTCATAATTGTTATTCTTCCTCTATTGTTCTTAATTGTATTTAGGAGAAGATATATGTTCACTTAAGCACATTTAACTGGACACTTCTGATGTCTGCCAGACACAAATCACAAAATTAAATACAGTGCTTTAAAAGACTAAAGCAGCACAACTGATGTGTGTCAAAATAACTTTATTAGAATTATTTCCAGTTATTCCAGCTGAAAAACACATTCCAATGTGTTTTAAGTTTCTGTTATATATGTTCAAGCATGAATTTAGCTGTTACAGCTTTATACCAGCTAACATCTCTTACAGCAGAATTTAGTTGTATTCTAGATGAAAAGGATTTTGTTTGTATTAAACAAAACATCTATTGAACTGGGTAAAATCTCACAATGGGTGAATTACAATGAAAAAGTGAACTGAAGATTGTAATTTGCAGTTAATCCTACTATATTGACTACAACAGTTAGTTTAAATGCTAATTCAGTGGACACCTCATCTTTCTTACTGTATGAAAAAGAACCAGAATTTAAATTAGTTCTACCACTACGGCTCTAAAAACTGTAGAGAATTATTCCGCTTCACGTTATAGAATCAATATCAGACAACTAATTTTTCTTTCTTCTTCTGCGAGCGGTTAAAAAAGCATATGTAATAGTTCCTTGGTTTTGTGGTTTGTTTCCCACCCCCTCTCCCCAGGACGGGAGAATAAATTACACTGGATTCCTTCTCATTAGCCAAGACCACTATTCAGTTGAAGTCAGCAATGTTTCATTCCTCGGTGGCCTTGGGCCCACTGACAATAGGGCCATTGGTATGCCATATGCCATGCCTGCAATGTGCACTGTGTGGCCAACAGCTCTTTCAACAACCCTTTCTTGCCTGTGCTAAGAAACACGGGGTATAATGGAAGGGTTGGGGCGTTAAAAAAAGGATGCAGCAGTCTTTTGTGCGGGCAATAACAAATCACCTTACTTTGTGTTCTCCCTCGCTGCTGCACTAGACGTGCCTTCCTAGTACTCTACTGAAGTCCTGCATGCCTGGGCTCTAGAACAGATTTTCTTTTAACACTTCAGTGCTGCGACCTCTAACTCTGAGGTCAGAGAAAGTCTTATTTGTTTTGAAACTTAACATAATTAAGCAGAAGGAAAAGAAAAAGGATTAAATAAGAGCGACTATAGCAGTAGAAACTCCCAGGGGGAGAGACAACTACTTTTCATACCACGAGAGAGAGGATTTTGTCTGGAGGAGAGACAAGTAGTCTGCATGTCCTTTAAACGTCTTCCAAAGGAAAAGAACAGAGAGGAAAAAAAAAAAAGAAAAATAAACATTTTCAAAATTATAGGAACAAACAGTTCTGTTAGGTCGATATGTTCTTTAAAAGCTGCAAGCTCAAAGCTCGCTGGCATGTGGTGCGTTCCCACCGGGTAAAAGGCAGACTGAGAGATACAAACGTGAGCCTACCTCCCTTCAAGCGACCGAGCTCCGAACAGCTTTTGAATTTGACAGTTTCTTCTTTTCACTTTTGTTTCCCCACTCAGATACAGGGATTAAAGTATGATTCTGCCTGAGATCTCAAGTGCAAGCACTCAAACTTTAAGAGCACATCGTGTTACTATTCTCCTGGGGAAGGAAAACCAAAATAGCAAAAGTCCTTTGCTCTCTGCATATGCATATCCCTGACATTATACTCATACATTTCAGATGTCAGACGTGTTACCAGAACACCCGGCACTCCAACTGTTGCCTGGTTAATGTACATCTATCCAAGATGCCTTTCTGTTTCTAAAGATAGACAGGGTATGAGATACATTACTTATTGTCAACCCATGCGACCCGGGAGGAGGAACTGATCTCCACCTTCCCCTGAGTCCTGCCCACCACTGATGTCTCCCAGTATATAATGGGCTGCCAATGCCACCACGGTACAAGGATGTTTCTGTGTGGTGCCCCTAGGAGAAACAACCTGCTTTCAAGCTCAGCCCCTGGCCTGGAAAATATACTATGCTGCTGCCAGAAAGAGCATTTGCCAATTGCCACTTGATTTTCTGTCATGCTACAATGCCGGATCATGGAGCAATGTCTGTCATAAGTCACTTTCCTGGCAGAAATGAAGCCGTACACTAATTCCCTGCCCTAAGAAAACCATTAGATTATTAGTAGTATGCATTCAGAAAAAGAAGATGTAAACGCATAAAGGATACTACACAGACTTCAACACCAAAGTAATTTGTAGATGCTGACAAACACAAACAAATCAATAATAGCATATCCCATTCATCTGAGCCTGTGATGATATGTGGCAAAGTTTTCTGCGGCAAACACATCAGTGAAAAAATTCAAGCTGGAAAATACAGGATTCTCAGTGATCTGTGCCCGGCTTACATCATGAACATTCCGTCACTGACAGTTAAGAAAAGGATGGATTGAGGCATCTGGAAACTTGAAGCCACCTATTCCCACGGCTCCATTACTACACAAGTTAGGATTGGACAAGGGGGAAAAAAAAAAAATTGCTATTGCAATTCAGGATGTGTTCAAAGGCCAGATGGAGAGTAGCTGGCCCCAGCTGAAAATGGATACTGGATGCAAAGGGAGTCATGAGAGTGTAGACAAGACACATCCCTCTCCTTCCTGCAGCCAAAATCTCCCATTTTTCAAAAACAGGAAGTGTTTCACCATTACCCTTATCCCTCAGATTGCTGGTGATGAAACATCTTTAACAGTCCAGGACTATGTAGATGGTCTGGCGGGGTGCAGAATGCCTGTGTTCTGCTGCTACTGGCTAGCAATTGCCATGCAAAGGGCTGGTGCCAGGCTGGGCTGAGGCACATCAATAGAATTTCTGATGTTTTAGTGTTCTGCCCATCACAGCCACCTGGCCCATGGATCTACTTGTGGCAACCTTCACCATCAACAAAGCTGTTCAGTTCCTCTCTGAGAAACTGCAGAGTACGTGCATTTGATTCTGACAGAAAGAGGAAAGTCTTTCTCCATTATTTGAGTTTGGTGATTGTTTTCTACTTCAGATCTCATTTTCTTGCACAGCTCCAGTGAGAGCAAAGGATGGGAACAGAGACCTGGGAGACCCAGCATCACAAAACCAGCTGAATCATGTCTCTCATGCAAATCATGAGGGATACCTTCAGGAGGCTACTCCCTGTAAAATCCCCAGGTACTATAGGTTGTTAAGTTGTTAGTCATCATTATGAAAGCAAAAGACCTTCACTGTCTCTCTTAATCGCAACCTCTGACTTCTCCACTTTCCCCTCAGTTCTCCCTCCTCTACAAACAGATTTCATGGATCTCATGGAACTCATACGTTTCCAGTCTTCCAGGCATGCTGGGCGCACCACATCCGATGAATGCAGCAAAGGTATTCACTTTTAGTGGGGAAAAAAACGAGAAGCACAGACTTCAGTTATGAGCAGCGCTCATCTGAGCGTGGAGCTGACAGTGACCAGATGAGTGCAAGAGTCACGCAGCTGCAACGGTTCATTCTACATTGTACTCATTTACCTGCTCACTCTGACCTTTCATTTACTCATTTACCTGCTGCCTTCAGACAAACCTCTTAGCCTTTCATTTTAGCTGATGAGAAACAAAACTAATCCAAGTACTTCTTAATTAATTAACCAGGATCTTTCTTACAGTGTGTCACGCCCCACTCAGATGATGAGGGGGGAGGGCTGTGACTCAGGTTCGTAAATCCCCAGCGGTGGGGACTAAGGTGAGACCTCTCAAGGTCCGCACAAAAACCTAGCTTAACTAGGCCCACGATAATTGGTTCGGTATGGAACAAATTATGGCAAGCAGTGAGGTACACCTTGCATTATTTAACAGACGTACCACAGATTATGGTAGGCAGCACTTGATGACAGATATACCATGAATTCTGGCAAACAGTACGGTAAGCCTTGCATTATTTCCTAAATTTAAGAGAAAAGAGAGAAAAAGAGAGAGATCGATCAATCGATCACGGGTCCTGGTTCCAGCGTTGGTCCAGCCAACAGGGGATGGGGAGGGTCTCTGGTTTGTAGGAGCGCTCTTCTGTGTGTCCCCTGAAGAATTTCTTCCACCACCTTTTATGTTCGCCTCACCAGTATGACCTGCCCCACTCAAAACAAGGACAGTTTTGTCTCAGGTTTCCCACCTCACCAGGTGATAGGAAGCATGATTTGAGTGAGGGCATGGATGCATTTAGCTGAAAATGAGGTCACAAGTTGAGCAGACCCATTTGGCTTTCAACAGGCTTCCTGCCTCCTGTGCTACACAAGAGACAAGCAGCTGCCAGCCTCAAGCTCAGTGCAAGGCCTGCATCCTGCGAGCTCCATCTTATCCACCCCCCCGCCAGCTACAGCTTCATTTCATGGTACTTGTGAGTGTTTTGAGACATTCCGAAAGGTTCAGAAGGCCTTTGCCTCTGCTTCCCCCAGCCTTTGTTTTGGGGCCTCTACAAGTCTCTTACTTGTGTTGCTCTGCCATTCTTAAATGGTTTTAGCCTGTGCCCCGATGGTTACTCTCAGGTACTAAACATACCATACAACAAAGTAGAAAGTCTCTTCGCTACTCATGGCACCTGGTATTTACACTCAAACCTGTTCTCTCCACCCAGCTAACATCAACTTAAATTCCTCTCAACAAAAACAGAGGGAAAAATCAGCTTTAAAGGAGTATAGTGGAGGAGGAAATGCTTTGGAGAAACTATTACACGTGGTAACGTTTGCAGGAAGGAGAAAACCAAGAGGGAAGATGTGACTGAGGAGAACAGAGCTGTGAGACTGGGGTGTAGTTACATCTAGCGCTGTCTGCAGATATGCTGAAAGAAAAGATTGATTATTGAAGAACAATGCTTAATGTGAAGGGACTATAACGGACTACTTGGCAACAGTCGAGAAAAGGTACGACCTGTGCTACTGTAACTACCAAACAGGAATATTGCCAATGTTTAAAAGCAGATTGTGTGTGGCCTTTCTGCCTTTAGTTCCATATATAACACCATCAACTCCATTGAAGTAGGGCATTAAAACATGCAAGACACAGTAAAATGTAGCAGTTGTTCCCAGTTTTAATTTAAAAGTGGTAGTAAATGGGAGGATAAATACGTGGCTGTTACCCAGTGTGCCCTAAGGGTGCAAACATTAACAAGGACTTAAGAGGTTTTGCTCTTCCCTGGCTGTGCTTGCCCAGCCTTACTGGGCCACTTTCTGCAAGTTGCTTCTCACCCTTCTTGCTTCAGTTTCTCCATGGAAAAAAATCTTATTTTACCAAATGGTTTGTGATTTACTATCGCAAAGCACTGTATGAGATCTAGTTGTGAATCAGGAACTGCTCATAAAATGAAAATGTCCAGACAACAACTTAAGCCTAAGCAGAGTCCTCCAAAAAGTCTTTTCTCTGTGTGGAAAAAAGAAGGAAAGATGTAAAGCTGTTTACAAAAGTCTCTGACAGAAAAAAAAACCCAAGCAAAAAAACCCCAAACCAACAGAGGTTAATATAAGGTTTGTCTGTTATTTCTTGTCATTTTTTTAAAATGCAGTTTGTGACATTTACATCTCTGGAAACAAAAACCAAACCAAGATATTAGGTGTTCCCCTGCACAACCACTACTCTTCCGTGCGTAGTGACTCCGTGTGCCAGCGCAGGCAGCACTTTTGCTTTTCCTGGCAGCGCACAGCCCGGAGCGCTGTGCATAGGGCACCTCCAGGCTGCCCACAGCCTCGCCTCTGCCAAGGCCAGTCCCGTGTTCCGCTCAAGCTGTGCTGAACAGAACCTCCTCCATCTATTCCTGATCGGTGCCGGAGTCTACTTCTCACGCATGGGACGCTTCAACACATTTTTTTTTTTCTAAAGCCTGAAAATATCCTTTTAACGGCTTCTTAAAGGTCCTTCTAAAATTCTACACACAGACCACACTCGCTGCAGTCTACATAACTGAAGAACTTTATGCACAGCACTGGTTTTACACTATGTCCACTAAAGCTAGCTATGGAAGCGCACTGCGTGCAAACTACTGCTAATGGCTCTCTTGAAGTATGTGTGGAGGGTTAAGGTTTCTATTTAGCACTTCACATCCTAGTCTTCAGAGCTGCATTTCATTTACTTTCACACTCTCAAAAGGCAAAAAGGCAAAACTGTCCAATAGTGAAGTCCAGGTAGCCATCAAAGTCCCTTTCCTACCCGGTAGCATCTATTATTCAAAACTGGTTTTGCACAGCAGAATCCTCAGCAAACGCTTCCAAAGGTGTAAGCTTTGCAAGCGGCCTCTCCTCCACAGCCGAATGAATCAGCCCTGAGAGCACCACACTGCGGGCGCCCGAGCTCTCTTCCCTTCGCACACGGTACAACGCGGGGCAGATCGGCGGGGACAGGACTCCCATGGCCGCACGTCGCCCTCCTGAGCCCAGCCGTGCCTCCCGGTGCCAGGCTTCTCCTCGCAGCGCCCAGGGCGGCCGGCAGACCCCGCGCTGCCGTGGGGCTCGCCGCGCCGGGGCCGCAGGCAAAGGCCGCGGCGCGGGCCCGGCGTCCGCGCACAGGCCGCGGCCCATAGCCCGGGGGCCGGCGGGG
>VZSF01010381.1:252098-298390 GCA_013398295.1 Chionis minor | reverse complement strand
CAGCGGGCGGGCGCGGGGGGAACCCGCCGCGGGTTCCTGCGGCCGCCTGGTAGAGGAGCCCCGGAGACCGCGAGGCATCCGGAGCCGTCCCAGCTGGAGGTAGAGCCCGGCTCCATGTGCTGAGGCTGAGCTCCCCAGCGCCATCACTTGCCCACATGGGAAAGGCGTGGAGGGAGCGATGCCGGTGCGGGGCCGCGCTGCCCTTGGCGNTCCCCTTCGTGTGCCTTTTCTAGTGCCAGTGTCCCTGGAGCTGTAGGCTTTGTGGCTCCAATGGCAGCTTGGGGCTGAGGCTGAGGTCCCCGGCACCATCACTTGACCTGTAGGTCCCCAGCCTCAGCCCACCGCTGCCATTAGGGTTAGGGTTCAGAGAGCTACAAGGCCTGGGTCTCCAGGGGCACTGGCACTGGAAAAGGCACGCCAAGGGCAGTGCGGCACTGCGCCGACATTGCTCCCTCCACACCTTTCTCGTCTGGACAAGCAACGGTGCTGGGCGAGTCTAGTCTAAATCTGCCCTCTTTCAGTTTGAAACCTTTGCCCCTTGTCCTGTCACTGCAGGCCTTGGTAAAAAGCCTCTCTCTGTCTTTCCTCTAAGGCCCCTTTACATACTGAAAGGCTGCAAACTGAAAGGACTGTTAACGTTTCTGCTAAGATGATCTTAGAAGCACGGAACAGTTTGGGTTGGAAAGGACCTTTAAAGGCCACCTAGTCCAACCCTCCTGCAATGAGCAGGGACATCTTCAACTACATCAGGTTGCTCAGAGCCCCGTCCAACCAGACCTTGCATATTTCCAGGGATGGGGTGTCTACCACCTCTCTGGGCAGCCCAGGCCGGTGTTTCACCACCCTCATTGTAAAAAATTTCTTACTTATATTTAGCCTAAATCTATGCTCTTTTAATTTAAAGCTGTTGTCCTATTGCAACAGACCCTGCTAAAATGTTTGTCCCCATCTTTCCTGTAGGCCCTTTTAATTACTGAAAGGCTGCAATAAGGCCTCGCCAGAGCCTTCTCCAGGCGCAACAACCCCAACTCTGTCAGCCTGTCCTCATAGCAGAGGTGCTCTAACCCTCTGATCATTTTTGTGGCCCTCTTCTGGACCCACTCCAACAGGTCCATGTTTCTTTCCTGTGCTGAGAGCTCCAGAGCTGAAAGCAGTACTCCAGGTGGGATTTCACCAGAGAGGGGTAGAGGGACAGAATCACCTCCCTCGACCTGTTGGACACCCTTCTTTTCATGCAGCCCAGGACGTGGTTGGCCTTCTGGACTGTGAGTGCACGTTGTCAGCTCATGTCTGGCTTTTCATCCACCAGTACTCCCAAGTCCTTCTTGGCAGGGCTGCTCTCAATCCCTTCATCCTCCAGCCTGTATCGATACCAGGGGTTGCTCCAGCCCAGGTGCAGGACCCTCCACTTGGCCTTGTTGAACCCCATGAGGTTCGCATGGGCCCACTTCTCAAGTCTGTCCAGGTCCCTCTGGATGGCATCCTGTCCCTCAGGTGTGTCAACCACACCACTCATCTTGGTGTCATCTGCAAACTTGTTGAGGGTGCACTCGATCCCACTTTGTCATTGATCACAGAATCACAGAAAGTTAAGGGTTGGAAGGCACCTCTAGAGATCATCTGGTCCAACCCCCCTGCCAGAGCAGGTCCATCTACATCAGGTTGCACAGGATGGCATCCAGGCGGATTTTGAATGTCTCCAGAGTCGGAGACTCCACCACCTCTCTGGGCAGCCTGTTCCAGTGCTCTGCCACCCTCAAAGAAGTTCCTCCTTATGTTGAGATGGAACTTCCTATATTCGATTTTATACCCATTGCCCCTTGTCCTATCACTGGGTACTACTGAAAAAAAGACTGGTCCTGATGAAGATATTGCATGGTACTGCTTCCACTACAGACCCCTGAAGGACACCACTTGTCACCAGTCTCTATCTGGGCATTGAGCCATTGATCACTACCCTCTGAATGTGACTATCCACCTAGTTCCTCATCCACCGAACTGTCCACCCATCAAATCCAGACCTCTCCAATTTTGAGAGAAGGATGTTGTGGGGAACTGTGTCAAAGGCCTTACAGAAATCCAGACAGATGACATGCGTAGCTCTTCCCTTGTCTAGTGTCTGGTGTAGTTACTCTGTTATAGAAGACCACAAGGTTGGTCAGGCAGGACTTGCTCTTGGTGAAGCCATGCTGGCTGTCTCGAATCACCTCCCTGTCCTCTGTGTGCCTTAGCATAGCTTCCCAGGCACAGAGTTGAGGTTGACAGGTCGGTAGTTCTCAGGGTCCTTCTTTCTCCCCTTTTTAATAATGGGTGCAATGTTTCCCTTTTTCTAGTCTCCAGGGACTTCACCTGATTGCCATGACTTTTCAAATATCATGGAGAGTGGCTTGGCATCTACATCAGCCAATTCCCTCAGGACTCTGGGATGCATCTCATCAGGTCCCATAGACTTCTGTATGTTCAGGTTCCTTAGGTGGTCATTTTCGACCCCCCTGTCCCTGTCTTGCAGTCCATCCACTTGAGATGTGTGGGAAGAGAGGTTGCCGGTAAAGACTGAGGCAAAAAGTTGTTGAGTACTTCAGCCGTCTCCTTGTCTGTTGTTACCAGTTTTCGTTCCCTGAGGGGGATGTACACTTTCTTTTACCTTCCTTTTCTGGCTGACATACCTGTAGAAGCCCTTACTACTATTCTTCACGTCCCTTGCCAAGTTCCGCTCCATCTGTTGCCTTCCTGACACCATCCCTAGACAACCAGACAGTGTCCCTGTACTTTTCCCAGGATACCTGTCCCTGCTTCCACTGCCTATGCATTTCCTTCTTGCCATTTGGTTTGATCAGCAGGTCTCAACTTAGCTATGCCCATCTCTTGCCTTCCTTTCCTGATTTCTTGCACCTGGGGATCAAGAGCTCTTACATTCTATGGAAAGCATCCTTAAAATCTGCCAGCTCTGTTTTGTTCCCATACCCCTGAGGGCAGTTTCTGTGACGTTACTTCAACAGATCATACCCAATGCCCAGTAATGATTTATTCTATTTGTGCTCTATAAAAAATGTCATAGACAACCTTAATGTACCTAAAAGTAAACCTAAGCCTAATTTCTTGCTGGCCAAAGTTTATTTATCATATTCTGGGCAAACCGGGGCTTACCTCATGTTAGTAAAGCCTGCTCTTCTCTTCGTTAGTCCTCTTGATAGTTAAGCGATTAATAGTCTACATTTGTTATCTGTGTTTTCTAGGTGTCAGCTCTTGCTTATAACATTCATGTTTTTATTGAACAGGTTCTCTACTTTCAGGTAGATCGACAGCCTCACTATGTGTGGTATCTGGGCCCTGTTTGGGAGTGATGAATGCCTTTCTGTCCAGTGTCTGAGTGCCATGAAGATTGCACACAGAGGTCCTGATGCATTTCGTTTTGAGAACGTCAATGGATTCACCAACTGTTGTTTTGGTTTCCACCGCCTTGCGGTTGTTGATCAGTTATACGGCATGCAGCCTATCCGCGTGAAGAAATTCCCCTATCTGTGGCTGTGTTACAATGGAGAAATCTACAATTTCAAACAGGTAAGTGTTGTATGGATCATACTTTTTTTTTTTAAATTTCAAAACTAGTGGATATTCAGAAAGTGTTTAAAACGTTGGTGGACTAGCACATCAGAAAAAATTTAAAAAGTTATCAAATGACTAGTATTTAAAAGGAGGCAAATTACCTGGATGATCTGTGGATCTATGGTGGCCTAGACTATAACATACTCAGTCTTTAATACTGAAAGATCACTTTTTAATTGACAGGAAGGAGAACATTTGTATCTTCAGATTTGGTCAGGTTAAAAAAAAAGATGCATTCTTCATTTATCTCTTGGGGAGAGGAATTCCAAGCATCTTTCTCCCTCTCCTCTCTCTTTGTAATGCAAATGCTTTTAAACTGTCTTGCTCTTCAGTAATTTTGGGTCGTTCTGCAAGCTGTCAGGTATTACATTTTTATTTCTGTGTATCAATCTAGATGGAATATGTCACTTATAATATATTAATGTATAGCATGCATGCTTAAATATTTACCTAGAAGCAACAAGCATTCGCAAGATATTTACGGTAGGCCACCAAAGTCTTTAGGTGTCTGCAGCTTAAGGCAGATGCTTTGTGGGTTTTTTGAGAGCCACCTAGGCAAGTCTCTTGGGTACAAAACAAGCAGCAAGACTGTATTTGCTTCCTAAAGTGTATGAATGTCCCTGATAGGTGTGATACTGCTGCTGAACATCGTCTGTGTGCCTCAGTCCCTGTGCTGAGATCACGGAATCACAGAATGGTAGGGTTTGGAAGGGACATTTGGAGATCATCTAGTCCAACCCCCTGCCAAAGCAGGTTCACCTAGAGCAGGTTGTACAGGAACACATCCAGGTGGGTTTTCAATGTCTCCAGAGAAGGAGACTCCAGAACCTCTCTGGGCATCCTGTTCCAGTGCTCTGTCACCCTCAAAGTAAAAATTCCTCCTCATGTTGAGGTGGAATTTCCTGTGTTCCAGCTTGTGCCCGTTGCCCCTTGTCCTGTTGCTGGGCACCACTGAAAAGAGTCTGGCCCCATCCTCTTGACACCCACCCTTTTAGATACTTATAAACATTGATGAGACCCGCTCTCAGTCTTCTCTTCTCAGAGCTAAACAGACCCAGGTCTCTCGGCATTTCCTTGTAAGAGAGATGCTCCATTCCCTTGATCATCTTTGTAGCCCTCTGCTGGACTCTCTCCAGTAGTCCCCTGTCTTTCTTGAACTGGGGAGGCCAGAACTGGACACAGTACTCCAGATGTGGCCTCACCAGGGCACAGTGGAGGGGGAGGATGACTTTGTTGACCAGCTGGCCATGCTCTTTTTAATGCACCCCAATGATGTCTATGCCGCCTGTGTTACTTGCAAAGGGAAGTGATTCAGATCATCCAAGTTTGGCATATAAAGCAACTTACAATTCTGGCCGTTTCTGAGTCATGCTTAAACTGAATGCTTAAAAGAAATCATAAACTGAGCATGGTAGTATCAGAAACGTATGAATAATCTGAAATGTCTTAGTACTTCTAACATCACTTTTCAAGTCAGAGTCAGACTGCTGTTAGTGATGTCAGTGATATCAGTAACGTCATTGGGAATTTTTTTTTACAGCCTTTAAGTATCTGTCTTTGAAACATGAGATACACTTTGCCCTACAGTCCAGGTGAAATGTATTGTACCAACAGTCTGTAATACTTGGTGGTTTGCGTTGTGTTTTTTTCTGCTTTTGAAACCAGCAAGAATTGTAGTTATGCTACACGCGCAGCCCCAAGGGGAGTTATTAACTTATGCAAAACTTGCATTGCCATCAGCAAGAATTTGTTCAGTTATTCTCACTATATTATGTACCCTCTTTCTTTATAAAGGGATATTTCTTTCAGGCTTGTGGCTGAAACCTACTGAGGAAAGGATCATTAGTGAAACAGGCGTCTTGTTTAGGGCAAGGACTTAGTTATTTTAACGGACTCAATCTGATCTGAGATTTAGTCCCATAAATAACAATTAAAACCGAAGAACTTAAGTCAAAATGATAAAGCATTGGTTTTGTGGGGTTTCTTGGCTTTTTAGTGTTTTATTGAAACCCCTTCTTTCCCCCTGTCTGGTAGATACTGAAGGAATTTTAAGAGTAGCACCACAAAACCATGAAGAATATTTGGTCTGACTTAAGTCTGACAGCTAATTTCTTCCTCCCCCACTCCATCTGCACAGGCAGAGTGAAGAGGTTAGTCTGAAGAAAGGAGGGAGATTGGGCAGAAGGAAATTCTCTGTGCATAAAAAAACCACTGAGGAATTGCAGTGACTGCATAAGTAAACCAAAGTTTACTTCGGAAGTACTTTGCTCTGCAGAGATATTACCAGTGTCAGTGTGTTTTGGGGGAAGTGGAGGGGGGCAGCTTATTTAAATGTCGTTATTATCTGATAAGAAAGCGGCACCCAGTGATTTGACACTACAATAAATGATGTCTTTCTTTCTGGTCCTGTTTTGAGTTGTTTTTTTAGAAGCAGTGATTGCCTGCTTCTGCCGTTTGTCTATGGGAGATGGGGGAGGCTTGTGCTTCTGAAGACCAAGGTCACGGGTTTGCAGTTTGACATCCTCAGATAGAAATGTGTCCCTGAAAACTTGCCATAATGTGAATTGCATAAGACTGCAGAGTCAATCTACATTGTGTTAGAGATGGTCCTGGGTAATATTTTGAACACAAATGTATAATTTCGTTCTTTGATGGAAGTATTTATGTAACTTTAGAACTGTGATATTACAAAAAAAACCCCTTAGTTTTCTTTTTAAACAATTAGATGAATGGCATTGTTTTTTCAGTTATTAAGCAATCAATGTTTGCAAATGCTTATTAATGTTTTTCTTTATATTTTTTCTTAGTTGCAGAAGCAGTTTGGATTTGAATATCAAACATTGGTGGATGGTGAGGTTATCCTTCATCTTTACAACAAAGGAGGAATAGAACAAACAGCATCCATGCTCGATGGTGTATTTGCTTTCATCCTTCTCGACACTGCAAACAGAAAAGTGTTTCTGGCGAGAGATACCTATGGAGTCAGACCACTGTTTAAGGTGCTGACTGATGATGGATTTTTGGGTGTCTGTTCTGAGGCAAAAGGTAAAACCAATTGTGTTTAGTGCCTAAATAATCTTAGGTGTTGTCAGAGACAAACTTCTTTGTCAGGCTTTTCCTCTGTGTGTGGAAAGAAGTGAACTGTAAGTTCAGTAATAAATGAACTATGTTTAGTACTATAAGAACTACACTACTCATTAAAGAACTACTCATTAAAACAAACCCCACAGACAGTAAACCTCTAAGATGTTTAATTGTCCTTAATAGCTCTCAAATAACTTGCTTATTTAATTTTATAATTCTTTGCGTTCTGGAATCATAGCAGGATTGAGTCCAAGATATTTTATGTTACCCCAAAGTTAAACGTAGTCTATAAAGTTAGATTTATGCTATGATAAATTGCATTAGAAATTGTTCCTGCTGTTCTATGGTGAACTGAGAAATAATGCCACAAGAGCTGCTAATCTGTAAAAGCCAAGAATTTTAAAACCCTGCCGAAATTTCTGCAGCATCAAGTAATTTTCTAGTGACATTTTATTTGATGATAATTTTTCTCCTTTGAAATGACGCATGCACTACTTCTTTTTTATTTATTTAGTAATTGTCTCTAGTCTTGACATATGCACAAAAAAAATCCAAACAGTGCCAAAAGGGAGTTTATTGCCTAAAATGCACTTTGGCTAAAGTTAACTTTCACAATTACTCATGCCTCTCCCATTTACTGTCTATCAATTTTATTATCAGACTCCAACGTAGGTTGACTCCTCGAATAGTAGTACTAAGTACTAGTACTAAGGGCTATACCATCTCCTCTTCTTGGGAAGGAAGAAGGGAAGGAAATATTTTAGGGACTGTGTCCTGTAACCACCACAGTGAATTACCAATCCCTCTCTAACAGCAATTCAGTATCTCTTTTGTGGAGTTCCTCGAGGGGCATCCAGGTGACCACCAAGTGCAAAACATCCTCTTTCACAGGAGGAATGGAAATGAGGTTTTGGCTACAAGTCTGATCCTTGGCATTCATTAGCAGTTGTGTAGATCTGTCTGAAACTGATAAGTTATGAAATCACTAAATCACTTTCAATTAAGCAGTCACTTTGATGATGTAGTTTTATTACAAACTCCTTATTAGCTTGACTACACTTAATTTTAAACACAAAATCACTTATTAACTGTCATTTGAATTCTCATAAGCATATTACACCTTGACCTGGACATCATGTATCCAGTTAGAAAAGTGCTCCTCTTAATGCTCACAGGAATAAATTGCTACTTACCAATTAGTAAAACTTGCTGGCTTCCTTTCTTTGTTATCTGCCTCAGCTTAAAATGGCTCAGATCTGTGTGTGCAACCTGCCAGAAGCAGAATCAGACTCAAAATAATATTTTTTAATAGCAACTTAGGATCTGGAGAAAATATTTGTATATACTTCTAGTACAGAGGCTGTTGAGTGAGGTATAACTTAACCGTCCTAGGTTATAAACTTTGCCTTTTTTTTCCCCATTTTGTCTGTAGGGCTTATCAACTTAAAGCATTCAACGTCCTTATGTTCTAAAGTGGAACCGTTTCTCCCGGGTCATTATGAAGTGTTGGATTTAAAGCCCTCTGGCAAGGTTGCATCGGTGGAATTAGTAAAATTTCATAGCTATAAAGATGAACCACTCCATGCTGCGTGTGATACAGTGGAAACTCTGCCTTCAGGTAGTACAGTGAAGCATTTGTTACTTACTCAATTAAAAAGTGAAAAAAAATTATAATCTTTGTATATAAAATTTGCATTGATTCATTTAAAAAATTGCCATTAAAAAAAAAAGTGGAAGAACCTCTATAATGTAGGAACTTGAGAATTGTTTTTGTAGGCAGTCATGTACAAAGATATTTGAACTTGCATGCCCAAAGGAAATTGAGACAAATATCTTTGTTTTCCTAATTGCATAATCCAGTGGAGTCTAAGTAACTCTTGGTGGGATTTGGGGTTTTTTCCCTCTTCTTTTCTGGACAGGCTTTGATCTTGAAACAGTGAAAAGCAACATCCGTATTCTGTTCGAAAATGCTGTTAGAAAACGTTTGATGGCTCACAGAAGGATTGGTTGTCTTTTGTCAGGTGAGTAGCAAGGATCACAGTTCTTGTGTCTTCTCTCTCTTTCGCCCATAATCTGCCAGAGGGAAGTATGCTGTCTGCTCTGCTGTGATGTACCCAAAGTGATCTGAATCTTCATTTGCTTTTTAGTTACACAGAACTTGTTAGTTTGTGATAAAGTTTTCAAGTTCATAAGTATCTTGAAAGTGGTACACTTTTGAAGTTTACTCTGGGATGGCATGTTGGCTTGTTGAGACACCGATCATTTTTGACTAAGAAAGAAATACAATACTGTTACTCAAAAATCGCCCAGTATGCTCTTAAACATATAAAATTTACGCTTAGGTTGGTGTCTGAAAAGAAAATGTAATTGTTACGTTCACTGTGCACTGAGTGAACACAGAAAAAGGCCTTGGCATGTTCAGCTCCCAGGAGGAACTGAAGTTCGTTCTTGTCACCTTCTTTGCTTGAGCCTCTATCCTAGACTGCCCTTGATTTACCAAATTACAGGGGAGCATCTGGGCCAAAATTATTTGCTACACTCTCTTTTCAGGTGAGATTTGTGGTACAGGAAGATGTTCACTGAATTGGCAGATCGGTGTTGTGATCTGGTGGTTACCAGATCAGTTAGGGGTGCTTTACAGAAGTAAGGATTTGCAGCCGTGGGACTGACATCTTTGCTGCATTTTTGTAGCGCTTTGTACTTGTGGTTAGGGTTCTGACCTGCTGTTCATGCATGCACTGAACATCAGTAATTACACTCATTCATCATGAACCCTATTAAATGTGCATTTGAATGGAAGAGAACTGAGGAGGAGAAATGTTGGACCATTTCCTTACTGTGGCATCATAAAAAGCAGGAGGGAGGTAAATGAAACAGGAAGATATGCAGAGCTGGAATTTCAGTAAAAAAAGTCTGTTCAAAACCCAAATTTCATCTATCAAATTTGAAGGCAGTCAGTAGCTCCTCAGATGCACACGCAAAATGTATAAGTAGCAAAACTAAGTGCTTGTGCTGGTATAATACCAGAGTATCTCAGTGCTTCCCAATTTTGAGTATGCTTGGAGCATATCTGTTGGAGAAGTGCTTTCGTTTCCAATCATGGTGGGAGTTCTGCAACTTCACAGTGAAAACTCAGGTTTTTATTTCCCTGATTTCCGCATCCTAAGCACTGTTTGATTTCTTTGCTCTCCTTTTCTCAGACTCTGCATGTGATTTCTACAGAAGGAAATGATTGTTTTTTTTTTAAACAAGGTAGCATGCCCACAAAGGGGATCAGGGTGGGAATGGATGCTAATGCATTCAGCTGAAAAACCACATGCAGACTGTAGAAAACAAAGAGAAGAGGATTTTACCTCATGCTTTTCAGAAAGGCAGGCAGGTGTGGGAAAACGGGTAGAGTGTCTTGCTCAGTACTTCAAAGGGGAGCAGCAAGTAGACCTAGTCAAGGGTTAGCAGAACTAACACATTCTCATGAGGTGGACCCTTAGAGTACATCTGGGCCCCTTGTGCATGTCTTAGTTTTATTTTTGTTTGTTTGTTTTCCAAACTGTTCAAATCCTTCCACTGTTCTCCTCTGAGAAAGAAGAGGAAAAAAAAGAATGTCATTAGTGGATCTTTTCACTTTGAAGCGATGTTGAAAAAATTAATTCCACTCAAGATGTGTGAAACACACTCTTGAAAAATGATTGGGGAAGAGTAGAATCCTTACACTAAATGTTCTGTTCTTTTATTTAGTTCTTTTTTATTCAAA
The DNA here is from genome assembly GCA_013398295.1 of Chionis minor. Classification (NCBI taxonomy): domain Eukaryota; kingdom Metazoa; phylum Chordata; class Aves; order Charadriiformes; family Chionidae; genus Chionis; species Chionis minor. Next base: position 287,949 of record VZSF01010381.1, on the reverse strand, counting down.
CAGCAAACAAAACCAAAAAAATTATGTAGTTCTATCAGTAGAGTATCAAATGGGTGGGTAAGAAGAGGGTAGAGAGCAGTGTTGAAATGGAGAATAAATCCCATTACAGCAGAGTTGAGAAGAGGCATGTTCTGTAGCGGCATGATGTTTTCAGAATACTTTCTGTGTATCTTAAAGAAGGATTTCCACTGATGCTTCTGACACCAAAAGTACTAACAACTGTTAGTGAAAGTGTTCCACTAAAGCTGTCTGATTCTCTTGTTAAGCAGAGGTAAATGTGCACTTGTACAAGAAGTACCTTGGCTTCACATGGCTTAAAAATGAAGCCCACTCATGAGATTCTGCTGTCTAGATTCAGTGTCCTTAAGGGGAAATAAAAAACCAGTCAAACACCTAACCAAATAATTTGTTTTGTTGGCAGGTGGCTTAGATTCCAGCTTGGTTGCAGCTGTTCTTCTGAAACTGATGAAAGAAATCAACGTCAATTATCCATTACAAACCTTTGCAATTGGAATGGAAAATAGTCCCGACTTACTGGCTGCCAGAAAGGTATAGTAAGTGTTGCTTTAAGTTTGTTCTGAGCTGCTGAATGCTAAACAGCAGATATTAATGGTACTAATTTCATGGTATGGTATTAATAGTAATACTGAATATTCATGTATTGCTATGAAGTAAATCACTTTGCATTAAATCATTTAGTACAACATTTGCTGCTTAGTTAAATCTTACAAAAGAGCCTTACCTATTTTCACTTGCATTTGGAAGATTTTCTTGACAGATTCCCATTGCATTGTTACCGAAACGATGGTACATCAAAATTGTCTCAATTTTGCCTTTGGGTTTTGGGGTAAATCTCCATGCTGTGGGGTCCTATGTTATGGCATTTGTATATACGTTAAATATTGTAAGTTATTCATCAGTTCACTGAATTAAGAGCCTTGTACAAACTGTTTGGCATCTGGGGTACCCTTTAGGTATCCAGGCTGTCATGGCTTTTGAGCTGCTTTTCCTCTTCAGGGCAAATATCTGGAGTATTTAGAGCCTCTACAGGTTCTGTTGTGCTTTGGGCAAGCAGCTGGATGGTCAGTTGTAATCATTATTGAACGCTGTAATTAGAGAGACTATGTTCCGTCTGATGAATGTACCACTGCAAGTCAGAGGGGCTGCTATGGTATCATCTTTTCTTGGCCTGGTGTCATGTAATTCTCACTGTGGCAGAAGGGAGCTGGTGCTTTTGCTCAATGTGTGTGTTTTAAACACAATGTATGTTTAAAAAAACGTTGTAATTGAAAAGCAATACATTATGGTGACTTTTTACAAACAGGTGGCAGCACATATAGGCAGTGAACATCACGAAGTAATATTTAATTCTGAAGAGGGAATTCAGGCAATAGAGGAGGTTATCTTCTCCTTGGAAACCTATGATATAACAACAGTAAGAGCTTCAATTGGTAAGAATTTTTTTAATAGCTATTTTTGCTTTGTATCGCCTGAGTAAAATTTTATGCAAAATCGTGTAGTCCTCTACTAGGTCCGTTAGCTGTCACCGAACCTGGAAACTGTGGCTCCCAAGTTCTGCTTCCTGGTCTTGTCTGTGATACCACACTGAGACAAAACCAGTTAGTAGTTTGAAAGTCACTGACTGTAGAAAACAATTGTCAAGAGCTGTTCCTGAAGCTTTGGGATGAAAAATAAAAGTTATATGGAGAAGAAACGCTAGATCTATAGGTACAGGTTTTCTGCTCTGATAAGTATGAGCCTTGGAGGAAGGGGGAAAATTTACAGGTTATCCGAGTACTGAATGTTATGATAGCAAAAGAATTACAATTACCCTATTCTGTGCATAATTTTAATACTAAAGCATTTCTTGTCATCCTCTAGTAACACATGTGCACGCAAGCCAGGTGGCTTCTTATAATGTATGTTTGCTTCTGAGAAATGGAGGAAGTTGCTGGCAGCTTCTTACAAAGGGTTGCCAACCTGATAAGAACGAAAGCCCCTAATCCAATGTGACCTTCTGTGTAATGCTGGCTACGATATTTTACCCAGTTAATCTTGTGTCGGCGTAAAACATTGTAAAAAAGTTAGTAAGCCAAATAGGCAACACAGTTTTGAAAACTCGGTTGCCCAAGTGAAATTTGGTAGGTGAAGTTAAGACTGTGCAATGGGAAACACTGGAAGTGTTTCTTTAAAAAATAAAGCCAGCTTTTCATCTGTCATCTTTGTGATTGCTGCTCAGTATGTGATATAATGAAGTTTCATTAGATCTCTAATACTTTTATTATAAAAGCATATTCTTTGGAAAGGTTTAATCAGGAGAAGGCATAATTCTGATTAATAAATAATTCTTTAAAAAAAAAGGATTGTAAAAAGGGCTTCATCCAGTTCAACCCACAGTGGCAAAGAGTTAGGCAGAAACTTTTGCTGGTAGTTTTGTTCTGCAAAGCTAGAAGGTTTGTTCAGGACTGTGCTGGAATTAGTCATGTGCTTAATTTTGAACTGAGTCAGAACAAGTCCTGCATGTGTTCCCACGGGAATCCTTCAGCATCCCCAGGATCACAGACACACACATCTATCTTATATTTTGAGGGCTAAGTATAAGTACATGGTTTAGATATATTTGCAGCACTCAGTTTGTGTGGCTGTTGATAGCTTTAAATAACAATGAGGTGTTATTTTAGCATATTGCAGTTGATTGCTTCAGAAGAAAGTAGTGTAGGAGTGAAAATTCTAAAGTGCTAAATTTAAAACTTCACTATCTGTATATAGCATCATACATGTAGCTATATTTTAATAACTTTATACTCTTTTTTTTTTAAGGTATGTATCTTGTCTCCAAATATATACGGAAGAAAACAGACAGTGTGGTCATTTTTTCAGGAGAAGGATCAGATGAGCTGACACAAGGATATATATATTTCCATAAGGTAACTATATTCCCTATACAGAAAGCCCTTGAGTTGCTTGTTCTCCCCTTCAACAAAAAACCTCTGAGATTTCAAGGTGTGATGCTTGAGAGTTATCACAGCTGTATATTTTTTGAGATATTTTCCTGAGGTGACATACAATCCAAAGGATTTAATTTAATCACCTAAAAAATAATTTGAAACTTCAGAAATTCCCGAGACTGTTATTTCATGTATGTAGTCTTTGCTAGTTCTGAGGTCACTCAGTGACCGCTACAACTGAAACACAGGACAGCACGTAATGGTTCCCTCAGTGCAGCTGTGTTACGTCTGTGTGCTACATGCATGTGTCTGGTTACAGGCACCATCTCCCGAAGAAGCTGCAGAAGAGAGCGAGAGGCTGCTGAAGGAGCTCTACCTGTTTGATGTACTTCGTGCGGACAGAACTACTGCAGCACACGGGTAAAATGTAGTCTCTAGGATGTCGAGGACTTACGTGGTTTAAAAAGCCTAAGAAGTTTTTAAAAGTTCTACTGCTGTTGAGGAAATTACAAGTTAGTTGCTGGCTTGTTACTGTTTGAATTACTAAGTGATTCAGAATATTGTGATGCAGGATAATTTTATTCCTACTGCCTGGGTCTAAACTACTCTTAAGATGATCATCGGTCCTCAGAGTAGTAGTAGCAAATGGGCTACACCCCATTCTCTGCTTGAGCTCTGTGTCTGAAGATAACTGGAGACACCAGCCGCTTTGGCAGGAGAGGCATCGCTGATGTTCCAGGTGTGCACAGGCACTCGGGTCCCTGTGCTCTGAATGGGTGGGAAGCACGGCATGAGGGCTAGCAGTCTCCAGGCAGGCAAATCTGGTCTTCCAAGTAATCATCCATCACATTTCTGTTCTAAACACTATAGATGAACTTGCTATTGGGATTGCTACGGGCAGTGTTTTACCAAAGAAAGTTTTAGCCAGATGAGCAAAGACAGTGGATTTGGGTGCTGTTTCTGAACAGTAAGATAGAGGAGGAATGAAACTGTAACTCTAATTGCATCTGCTTACAATACCTCTTGATTAATTGCATCTGCTTAGAGTAGCTCTTGATTCTAAAGCAAAAGACTGGTGGGGATTTTGTATGCCAAGATGAAATTGTAGCCTGGAGGAATTTGAGCAACAGCAAACCACACTGCAAAATTTAATCTGGGCTTCTGTGACTGCAGGGCCCACTGTGTTGCCAACTGATGCAGGAAATATCTTTTGTCTGGGACGGTACTGATCTTTATAGAAGCAGTGAATTAGAAATATAAATATGCAGAGTTAAAGAGAGAAGGCTAAGTTGTATTTGATTTTGGGGTTTTTGAGGTTTAGACAAAGAAGAATTCTTGAATTCCATAATCAGCATGCGTATGAAGAATTAAAAAAACATACTGAAAGGAAAAAGAATGTGCATTGAGTCGGGTAGCTAACTAATAAAGAGTTGTTAGGATACAGTCTATGTGACTGATACCTTAAAGAATCACCAAATTGTACACTGCAGAAAATAGCACTATTTTACTAAAGAAATACATTAATTAAAAGGAGAATATTGTTGGGAAGCTGGCTATAGATGAGAAAAAGATGGTACCTTCGGCAAAGCAAGCAACTTGCCTCAGGAAACTTGTGTTGTATAGTGATCCTGCCACAAAATGACTTGCCCAGGTTTTTATAACCTTCTTATGTTTCTCTTTCCTACATAAAAGGTGGACAGGGTGGAGGAGACCTACAATTTGTCTCATAATTTGTTTTGCGCTGAAAAGTTTGGCAACATATTCAAGGCTGTTTAATATCACGCTCTGGCTTCCCTTCTTTGGAGAGTTGCCACTTCTTGAAGAGAAGCTGGGGTCAGCTTCACAGCACTGCTAAGAAGAAAGAACCCTTGTATTAACAAATAAAAACTGAATTTAAGGTGTTCAGATTTACGGAGAAAAGGGAGAGGAACTAAGTGGAGGAAATGAGGAAACCACCTTTATCAGTCAGAAAAAAATAACTGTAGGGAAAGACTTGCAATGCAAATCTTGTCAGTATATGTGGAAACTGAGCCTCAGTACTTGATTGCTGAATGGTGATGGGTTGTTTTTTTTTGGGGGGGGGGGGTGAAGTGGGTATTACCTGAAGTAGTTGAAACTTTTTATCAAAGGAGAAGCTGCAGAGACAATGAAATTACTAGAATGCAGTATAATATCTCCATTTGACTTTGAAGCTGGGCAGCATAATGTCGCTTGAGGAGACACACTGAGAGGGGTTCTTCCTACTGAAGACACAGTCACTGTAATTTTATTTGTTGGCTTCAGTGTCCTTAGAAGGCATGGTATGCATAAGAGAATGTGAGCAGGAAGACTTTGTACGTGTATATCTGCTGCTGGTATAGAAGAAAGCTCGTGCGAATGCTGCAGGACCAGTAGCCGATAGCTTAATGATGCCCATGCAGGCTCCTTCTCATTGTTTCTTGAAAACATAAAGAAATGTGGATTTTGGAAATGGCAGCAGAAATCCTTGCTTGGTTCTGTGACGTCTTTACAAATGCTGATGCAAATCCCAGTGAGCAACTCGGTAGTTCTCTGAGCGCAACAGGATTTTTTTTCAATGTGTTTTTGCTTACGTGGAACAACGGTTGTTGCAAATCCTGCGCAACTGTAAAGTCCTTGTGCTAGAAGATGTCCAGCAGATGGCATCATAAATCACCAAGATCTTTATTTAATCTGTGCAGACCATATACTCTCCAAATTGATGAATTAAATGCAGATAGTCATGAATATGCAAGTGAAATTTCTTCTAAGTAAAAGCAGAAAACCTTGTGTGTGTGTGAAAGACAGGGAAAGCTTAACCGTTATGGAATTTGTAAGTAGGTGACTTGTTGGATTAATTCAGTATCTTTTCTATTTATGTCCTCTGTTTAGTCTTGAACTGAGAGTCCCATTTTTGGATCATCGGTTTACGTCTTATTATTTATCCCTACCAGCAGAACTGCGAATCCCGAAGGTATGTAAAACTAGGGTTGGACCCAAGTGTGAGCTTACAAATACATGTTCTAAGCATGACCAAATTGTTGAATTCAGTGGTTAAGACCTCTACCCAAAGACAAGCACACTCTTAAATATTTTGCTGTATTGTTGGACTACTGGGAACCCTTTTCCAAACCGACCTTCTGAAAGGAAACCATTCCTTAAGTTTTTACAGCCAGGTCTTTGTACTGCTGTTCCTGAGGCTCACAATGTTGTTTGTTGTTCTGCAAACAGAATGGAATTGAAAAATACCTTTTAAGACAATCCTTTGAAGATTCCAACTTGCTTCCCAAAGAAATACTCTGGAGACCCAAAGAAGCTTTCAGTGATGGTATAGCATCAATAAAGAAATCCTGGTTTTCTATTCTTCAGGACTACATTGATCAACAGGTACGATACCACTTTTTGGGGGGGGGGGGACACACGACAACTTTCACATTTGGGTGTATATGGCTGCCAAAGGGAGGCAGCTCATATTCTTAGTTGGTACAATAAACTTGGGTACAACCATAACTTGAGCTTCATGGTGGAGGAGCAAGATGAACTTTAATCAGTGGTCTTCTAGCTATCTGAGTTGATGAAAAGCATTTGAAATCCTAGACAGAAAGAAATGCTAGAGCCTGACAGAAATGACTGTGTGAGGAAACGAACATCATTTAAGTATCTGGATTGCAAATTAGATTGTGTGTTGGTAAACACAATTGCTGGGTTACACGCAAAGCAGCTGCTTCAGCTGAAGGCACTTGCCTGATCTTACTCTGCAGCTGAGTAACAGCATAATGACTTTATAATGTCCTTTCTTGTTTATGTAATTCGTTTTTCCCAGCCATGCCTCCCTAAGCCCTTTTGCTTTTTAAAGCCTCTGCTTGCATTGCTAACCAGTGGAGACTTACAGCATTTTGGCTTTGGACAAAGGATAATCATCTCACATGTACAGAGGTAGTTTACTAATCGAGAGAAAGGAATAACACCCAATTTACGCCAGAGCTCTGTTATACAGAAATGTGTGTAGTCAAGCCTGTGAGACAGGTGCTTGTTTGTCCTACCACCAACTACTTATCTCCCATTTTCTTTTTCTATATCCACAGGAAAGAAAGTAGTTGGGTCAGGCAACAGTATTGTGCTACCTGTACTGAGCCTGGATTGGTGTAGCATGGGCAAATTTATTTCATGGCAGTGAGGACTTAGACACCATGTTGGCAGCAGAAGGTCGCTGCTTTAGAAATTGCCTTAAGTTAAGTTGTTCCTGTTGATTCACAGCAAAGAGGAGGATAGGAAAGTTTTTGTGAGCTTACTAATAAAGGTGATTGTAACCCAAAGAGAAATGGGCTTTGCATATAATCCAGAGAGAAATATTAACAGCACTGGACATACAGTTATGTATTCATAAAGATCAAGGGAGCCTAAGACAAAAATTCACCTGTCACAAACCTCTGCCTCTAGAATAGACTTTTTTTTGTGAAACATGTGGCTCCCTTCGGTGGCTGGTGAATCCTTGTATGTCTTTACATGCAGCAAATCGACTTGTAAAAGTTAAATGTATTTGCGGCTTAACTTGAGTTTTGCTTATGTCTATAGGTTGATGACCTCCTGCTGGAAAAGGCAGCGGAGAAATATCCTTTCAATCCTCCTAAAACAAAAGAAAGTTATTACTACCGCCAGATCTTCGAAAAGCACTTCCCAGGGCGAAGCAACTGGCTCCCCCACTACTGGATGCCAAGATGGGTTAAAGCTACTGATCCTTCTGCTCGCACGCTGAAACATTACAAGTCGGCTACCCAAGAATAGGCTATTGAAATAATCTCCCAAATAGAAGTGCTGCAAGCAATTTGCATGCACTCTGCTTGAAAAAAGCCGAACAAATTATGCAAACCTAAAGCTTAAATGGTCTTTAAGATGCGTTTTGACAATGCTATTGGAAATAAGAGCTTTCTGTGGTTAACATACTATTAAAAATTCACCCTGCTGTACCAAAAGTTTGTAATTCTGGGAAAATACTTTATGGACAAGGAACTACCTTACCCTTGGCAGCTCTGTTCCTTATGTGACCTTGATTGTATTCATTTGCCTTGCAGTCTTTTAATATATTTTAATGTGAGCTCTGTTTTGAGCATCTGAATAAGGCTGAGCGATGCAAGCTGCTGCAGGCCCTCTGAGCAAAGGGGAATTTGATGCTAGCTATTTAGTGATTTGTGTTCCTGGCTGTGGGATTTGGATAGTCTGTCTTATTATTCTATTCTGACTGTCTTTCTAAGCATTCCTGAGAACCTTGGTCTCGTTCTCAAAAGGTATTTAGATAATCATAGCTATGCAGAGATGCTTTCTAGAGTTTATAATAGTGGTGGTGCTGGGTATTACTTAATTAAATGAATGGGAATCTTATTTGTTACTGTAAAGCCACCAGTTGGCTGTTTTCAATCTTGTAAATGTACCAGCGGTCTAAAGATATTGAGACTTATCAAAGAGCAGAACAGACAAGAGAAGTTAAGTTGTATTGTTGTTTCTAACTCAAGGGCTTCAGTTTTTAAATATATTTATTATTCTTGAAAATAGAGTGTTAACCGGGTGATTTGTATCAGTCTGATGGAAGTTGCATGACTAAGTATTTTAAGAAATTTTTCACTTATTGTGGGAGTTTTTCCACCTGTATGATGAAAAGGTAGACTCTGTTGCTGCTCAACTGCATGTGGCCAACTGTGTGGTGAACCAGCCCTCTTAACCATAGATTTTAATTAAAGCATCGTTGAAGACAATGGGATCAGACATCTTACATAGAAAAAACCTTCTTCAGAAACCTCAAGAACTTCCAATACCCTACTGAAAAAGACGTGACTGTTTACCCAGGACAACTTTTTATTAACTGCTTAGCCATGGGGGCTGTTTTTTTAAGGTAACTTAAACATAAGGGTGGTGAAAAAATGCACGTGTGCTGCAGATTGACTTGATTAGCATGGTGTTCTTTATGAAGACAGAAGTCTAGTTGATCATCCCTCTTGACTAGGAAACCAAAGGCAATTGTTATTTAAAGGATAAAATATAAGCAATTCTGTTTTAAAATCTTCATAAAATGGCTGATTGCCTATTTGTTACTCCCCCCTAAACCTGCGTTTGAGTCTCTATTCCAGAAACCTTACTGAACCTCTTGGTGGTACCACAGAGTACATGAACTGTCCAGCTGTGGCCAGTAGTGGCCATATTTTGACATAAACTTGCACATACTAGTCATTTGTGAATATATGATGAGTAAGGTCATACGTTCCTGTAGCTTTCTGTACTTAAGGACCATGTGCTTGTCTTTTTGGATTTCCTTGAAGCAGTAAAGTGTATTTTGACTTGGGAGAGGAGTATAGAGAGTATTGAATAGGTACTGTTAAATGTGTAAAGATGTGTAAAGATAAGATTTACTACTCACTGTGAACTTCCTAAGGCTGAGATGATAAGAAAATGGCATTTGCCTGAAGTAAAAATAGGCTCAACACATTTTGGGGTCATTACTCAAATGCACTTTCTGCTGCAACATTGTCAGTTATTCAGGCAAATCCAACTTATTTTTTTTAATTCCTGAGACTTTGGGCATTTATATAGTGAGGCTGGTGATCCTAATTATTTTAGCTTTTTACTGATGTGCAAAGGAAAAATACAGTGTTTGGTGACTTGTTAAAGATATAAATGCTAAGGGTCTCATTCATTCCTTTTCCATGTACAGACTCAAATTCTACAGGCTTTTTGGCTTCTGTGACACTTTACTTTCTATTTTCTCCTTTTTTTTTTTTTTTTTTTTGAGACAACAGCTAATCTGGATCATCTGCAGACATGTTTGTAATTTCTCACAGGAGGAAATAGGATATCTTGTCCAGTTTTACTTTTCATCTTTCTTCTGCTGTGGTTGCCTCCTTTTCTCCATTTCCTTTGGAGAAAATTAAGCTGGACTACTCTGACAGCTTGAGTAGGTTGGTTTCAGTAGTGTGTCAGAGGTGGAGATGGGGAATTAAAGACAGTGTTCCACCTGGGAGGGAGGAGATGGATAACTCCTTGGCTTACAGCACTGCTGAGGGCTGGAGGAGAACCTGTAGGGTTCACACAAAGTGGGTAAAATAGCATCGGGGTGGGGTTGGTTTTTTTTTTTGGTTTTTTTTTTTTTTTTTTTGCTTTGGATTGATTGAATTATTCAATAAAGTTTTCACTGCCATCTCTGCCTTTTTTGAGGAAGGAGAAATAAGCAGTGTATCTTCCAAAGAGAGCACTGCAGTGTATGGCAACTACCAGTTGTTTGAGGTTGCTCAGTGCCACCCATGACCTTCAGCTTTTTTATAAAGCTGCCTACCTGCTTTTTAACCCCCAGTTAATTGGCTTGTGTGGAGTTTTACTGACTGTGTCCCCATCCAAGCGTCCCTGGCAGTGGCTCTCTAGAGAAGCTCCCCAGTACAAACCAGTGTGTAAGAGCCAGGGAACACTTGACAGGACTTTCGGGACCCTTCGTCCATTGGGCAGAGATTTCTAAGTAGGATGTTTTGAAATTATATAAATTGTTTGAAACTGTTTAAAATCCCAGTAAAGTGTAAAAGCAGCCTATTTTACTTAAGAGAATTGGGAGAGTCTCTTTGCGGAAGACCTTTTGTGTGAGAAATGTCCCTTGATGAACATCTACAAGGTGATGCATATTTGACTGCCTTCACCAAGAATTAAAAAAAGTTACTGGAAAACTGGGTTGCAGGAACCCCTGTCTTCATTGCTATGGAAGCTAATTCCTCAATGAGTGTTGTAATTTTATTCAGATTCAGAGTTAACATCAGTCAAGGCTGTTGTGTTTCTCCACTCAGAACTGCAATAAAATAAGGTAAATTGTGGATAAAAGTAAAATATCAAAAAATTATACTGTGACTCGAGAGGGTTGGACTTAGTCTTCTGACACAGACCTGGTGTCTGAGCCCCATTAGTAAAAGTTGTCAAAGAAGGATTTAAGATAAGGTAAGCCTGTGTTTGAGTTAAAAAGTCTCCCCAAAGGAGAGTGGGGCTGAAGTGCTGGAGAGAATCGCTTATTTCCATCGCGGGGTAAGCTGTGTTCGTCAGAGACTTTCCTAGGGGCAGCCAAGCACATACATCACGTGCATGATTGTCTGTCAGGGTTCCTCATTTTGGAATTAAAGGGCCTATAGTTCTTTTATTTATTTACGTATCTACATAGACATTGTAGTTGACATAAAGACTGTGATTAGGAAAGTCTTAGAAAATTTTGAATGAGCCTGCCTCTGGGTGCAGGTAATGCACACAATTTTCACTTGTTTTTATTTAAATTTAAGATTTTTAATGGATTTTAATTAATTTAAATTATTTATTTATTTACAAAGTTTGAGGCAGGAGAGAAGGGACTGAGGAGGATGATGCAAGGAGGTGGTTTATGCTGCCACGGTATCTAGCAAGTTGGCGGGGATAGTATCTCGGGGAGGTGCTACCTGAACAGGGTTTGTGAATGCTGCTTTCCAAGATCTGGTTGTGGTACTTCAACCACCCCTCTCTCTAGTGCCGCTTCCCATCTTTTAGCTGCCTGGGAACTCTTCCAATAAGAGAAAACTAGCTGGGCAGCTAGTTTTTCCTGCACTGTATGCTTAGGTTTGGATCTTTCAAGTGTCCTATGAACTACAAAGATGCGCTAGATGAGGACCCTAGAATCCACCCGACGCTCCTTTTTCTCCGATGGGAGCGGGACGGGGCTGGCTCTGCTCGGCAGCCTCGCAGCTTTGCCCCTTGCGCTGTGTCTGAGGAAGCCAACAGGCAGGCACGCTTCCTCCAGCAGGCAAAAAAAAAAAAGTATTTTCGGTTTGAATTCAGATCGAGGGGTATCTTTGAGGGATGACTCTTTATTTTTCTAGCCGGCAGATGGCAGCCGCTGTTAGCGTGTCCGCGCAAACGAGCTCTTCATCCCTGGGGAAGACTGTTCTCCATCCTGCTCGCCTTGTGCTTTTAGCTTGTTCCTTCAGACATGCTTGTCAGCGGCGTTTGTGTGTGAGCTTTGTGGAAAGGAACGTAGTAAGTACTACGTTAGAATAGGGATAAAACCAAGCAGAAAAAAATGTTGTTAAATTGATCTTGCTCACAAGATACTGTGCAGAGCTTCTCGCACTGGTGCCGCAGGTGAGAAGGCAGCTAAGAGTTAAATGCATTAGTGTTGAAGGCATTCAATACTCAGTTTGAAAGCAATTTAAAAACAGTTACGATATTAAAAATTAGAAATTAGAGCAGGTATAAAATGCCAGTTCTAGGGAAGATGGAAAATAATACCAGGCTGGGGAATGAGGAATGTTAATTACCCCAAAGTTGTTAGGTTTTGGGGTTTTTTTGCTGTTTTTGTCATGATTAACATATGGATCACAGGATTTCAAATGGTCATACAGGGAGAACACCGCGAGTCCTACTACAAAGTTTTACAGATGCACATGAGAAAGGCTTAGGGCCATACCTCTGCTTTTTTCTCAAAAGAATGATTTAATATATATGTATACACACGCACAGACACACACATATGCATTATAAAATGCAGTACGTCATATACATTTGGAAAGATTTCCTATGTAAATGGCCAATCCAGTCATTTTATGAGCTGTGTGTGATGATGCACACGGCAGATTGCATATACCTGAGCATCTAGACTTGAACTTGATCAGGAAACAACATTCCCAACATTCCCCAGCGACCGTCGATGGTATGATGGCATCGTATAGCTGGTTCTCTGATTTGGCAAACACAACGCTTCACTTGCTCCAGGCTCACTCTGGAGAGAGGTCTTCTGCCTTTTTTTTTTCTCCGGTTGTTTGGTTTTGGGTTTGGTTGTTGGGGTTTTTTTTTGTGGTACAGGGTGCTTAATTGAGGCATTTTCACTAAAGAGAAGGTGGAGTAATTGGGTCCAAAATAATTCTTTAGAGAATTATAATCCCGGGTAGATAACATTATTGGAACTGACCTCAATTCTTACACCATAATCATCTTGCAGAGGCCAACAGGAGAGTCAGAATGATCTGGTTGCAACAGCAGCCTCCATTTCTGCCACTATCGAGGATAGAAGTCGTTATCTGTATTAATAAACTGTGTTACTTAACATCTCTCACCACTGCTCTTGAAGACTGCTCTTAACACCTGGGGCAAAATGTATATTAATACAAATTACTTTTGATTAAAACCATTATTATTTTAGCACAAAAAGGAAGGGGGTGGTAGAAAGGAACATTCTCTTTTTAAATATTTAAATACTCATTATTCCAAAGTGATACAAATTACTGGCTGACTGACAACGTGCTAATAATAGCTTAAAAATGCAAATAGAGCTATTATCCCAATTGACACTAATTGGAACTCCTTTGGCAGCCTGGGAAGGCAGGGCAGGAAGGTTTGATTGTTTCCTCCAGCTGAAATGGGGTTCGTAAGGAAGCGTGGGGAAGATGTGCCATGGATAAACAGGTTGCCATCCGCGGTCATCAAAATTCGTTATGTTGTATCTCAAGGGTATGTTCTGAAGCGCTGTCTTCTGCCCACACAGGATTTTGGTGAGGTTTGCTGGTGCCTGGGGCTGGTCCGTGGGGTTCAGGCTTTGCCCGGGCTGAGCTGGCGCCACGGGAATCCAAGCTCAGGTCTCACAAAAGAGCTATGAGGTCCTTTGTGAATTACAAAAATTCACTGCCTTAAAATTCACCAAATTTTAAAAATTTTCACTGCCGGTAGCCTAAAAGTCTGCACTGCAGGGTGACTACACAGAGCAGATGTCTGAGAATTTCCAGCTGTATGGACCCTAAGCTGGTATGAATTTTCCGTGTAGAAGCTGGTGTAGGAGATGGCAGAGGTGCCCATCAGAGGGTGGCTGTCCCTCGGCAGCATTTGCGTTGCGTAGCAGAGAGGTCCATGTGTTGGGTGTCATCAGTTACTTTCAAAACATGAGAGGTGGCCGCCCAGGTTAAGGTGAGACAGCTGTTGTGACACCCCTGCCATGCTCTCCTGGGTGACAGGCTGTCATGTCTCTGTTAGTTACTCTCTGGCGGAGATTTTTATTTTCTTAGCAACCGGGAGCTTTTGCTGTCTGTGGTTGTCCACCCTGGAAAGTCCTTCTTGCCTCCTCTTCTGCAGAAAAAACAGCAATAATGCCAGGGTTAGGAATTGTACCGAGGTCAAGGATACAGTGTGGGGCATCCGTGTGTACCCTCAAACTCCCTGTCTAGGCTGGCGTACTTCTCAGCTGTGTCTGTCATCCTGTCATCCAGCCTCTTCCCGTTGCTCCACCGTGCTCAAGCAGGGTGTGTGAAGAAACCTGAGGTGGCAGCCTGCTCTTTGCAGTAGGTAATTTATTCACGGAAAAGATGCGTTAACAACAGAAAGACCATTAGGAATGGGGATATGTGTACCTGTACTGTGACACCCGCTCTGTTTGCTGAAATAAACATATGTTTATGTCATACTGTGAGGCACGGTGAGATGCCACTCCCAGCACAGCTCTTGAGCCATCTTTAGTTTTCTATAAGGATAGAAAACTTGGGCTCAACCCCTCACTCCAATGAAAACTTCCTTAGTGAGCAGGAGGAAAGCACTTGAGCCTCTCTGCCCTCTCCAGTGCAGCCACTTCTCACTGTCAGAAGGCTGCAGTGAAGCTAAGTTGAGGAATGACCAGGAGGGCTCAGTCTTTCTTCATTCCCTGCGGCATGTTCTCTTCTTCGCGCTCTCCACATCACTCTGCCTGGAGGGCTGTGTCTGCAGCTCTCTAGCGAGAGCTGCTTTTGTCCAGGCCAGTTTTGATGGCAGGTTTCCCAACTACTGGTCTAAGTAATCTCATAATGGAGTTTTAGGTGGGAAGGTGGATTTTTTTCTCCCCTGAAGGAAAAAAAACATGGGGATCTGGGACTTAAACATGGAGTTTATGGACAATAAGATGGGCTTCTCGTCTCTCTTGAGAGTAACTCCGCAGCTGACCGTGTAAATTGAGCGAGCCCGTCCTTTGCTGTATGTCAGAAGGTGCTGCTCAATGTCTGAGTCCCTATTGAACGATGTTTGAAGCCCAGTTGCGTCTGGGTGTCACTAAACTCATCTGGCCGAGAGCAACATGCCACTGTGTCACTGACCTGTGGGAACCCAGCCAGGGCTTCCAGATCTGGCTGGACCAGGGAAGTCAAGGGAACAAACACTGCTCCAGTGTTTATCAGGTGAGTGAGGGCTTGTAGGTCCCACTTTGGGAGGAAGAGGAAGATGAGGGTTGGTTTGAGTATACATTAGGAATGTGCAGTTATGAGGTGGACATCATGAGGGCAAAAGTCTGAATCCTGTTTGGGTAGGTGTGAGGTGACGGAGGGGATGGAGCCATACCTCTTCTCCCAGAAGCCTACAGTCTTGCACAGGCACCACTACTTGTGGTGGTATCTAAGAAAATTAATTTGGGGTCCCCTCTGGTAGGATATATCATCATGAAATGAATGGGGCTTTTCTAAGACATGAGGTCAACTTGTCAATCTTCCTCCCTGCCCACACCCCCTGCCCCCCAGCTTTTATTTAAATACACATCCTTTATCTCCAAGGAGGTCTGGAGACAAACTTGCCCGTTTCTCTGAGCTATGAAAGCGTAAACCAAAATCAACTGCTCTACAGGCTGGATGAATAGTAGAAAAGTGCCCTGCAATATCTATCTGTATCAGACCACCTTCCTTCCAGCGAGGCGTCTCTTAAAAACAAGCTGTGGAGTGGAGGACTGAGAAATGCCGTGATGTTCTTTGGGGGATTGCAAGTCTCTGCTCTGCTGAGCAGGTGATGTGCCTAGGAGAAAAACAACTCCTTGGAGGGCTCTGGATGCAAATGGACCCCGTGCCTGGCGTGCCTTCACTACTCCTGTAACACATCACTGAGTGAAGCAAATTTTTGCTTGGGGAGTTGAGCAGCTGAGGCTTAGAGATGCACCTCGGCAGACTGATGGCACCACTCATCTTCTTGACTACAGCACTGCATAATCCAGGGGGACGTGGCCTAGTAGGAGGTGAACCCCCACGAACCCAAAGTGCCTTGGGAAGTAACACAGAAAAGACAGGTCGTCTTACTCTTAGCAGTGATGGGATTTGATCTACCTGTTCCATGCTCTGGTCTGCTGATGCATCCCTGAAGAAGACACTTTGCATACCCTGAGCTTGCAGTCCCCATCAAGTCTGCGACTTGTTGTCTAAACTGGACTTAGTGTGGCTGGCACTGGTTGTCACACAAGCTGTGGGAAATGTGTTTCAGCCAGTAGCTGATGTGTAGATGTACCTTTTATGTGGGAGCTTCCTGCCCCCTTCTTCTTCCTTGCCAGCACTTTTGCAAAGCCCTTCTAGAGCCAGATCATGAGCTGATGGAGGCAAGACTCCCAGTACAGCATACTGGGAGCTGCTGAAGCCTGCCAGGCCAGAGCCCTCACCCTACAGTTGCACTATGTGGCTTTCCTATCACCCCGTTAATTTCACAGAGACTTCTTACAATAACAACACCAAGTTTGTGCTGGACTAGAATGGCAGAAAATAGCTTTCCTTTTTAGTAGTCACTTCCTTGGCATGCCCAGGTGCCGCAGTTTGGGTGGGGGGACAGTGGCAGCTGAGCCCTTAGCTCACGGTGCTCTGTGTCTCTGGATCTTGAGCATCTTTGATCTCAAGTCTGGAAGGGCATTTTCATGTCTCTCCTTATTCCGCAGCCCCAGGAAAAGAAGTGTAATGCCTAAATTGGAGCAGAGGAACTTCTCTTTAATGGTGAGACAGAGAAGAGGACAAGTTCTCTGGGATGCTCCCTCCTGGGGCATGACCACCAAGCTGTGGGCAGCAAGGTACCTCTGAGACCTTTCAGATTTGAGACTTTGTGAATGCCAGGTTTGACTACACTTACTGACTGATTTTTTTTTTTTCTATTTTGTTTTAAAGCCACCCTAGTGTGATTTAGAGAATGTGATATATCATTTTGGCAAATCAAGCTAAAAGTTACCAGAAAGCCATAGCTGGATGGACAGTGCACTTGCTTCATATTTTTATGCTTATTTCAGAAGCACACAGGATCAATTTAGAGAAATTTTAACTACACAAGGAGTCTCCCAGAACTTTTTCTGCTAGATAAATTAATTTATTTTCTTCTTAAGTGTGCTCAGGGTCTGAGGGCTCAAGTTAGCCACATGTTGATGAGATCCAGGCATATGTTTCTGTTGGCCAAGCTGTCCATTCTAGCACAGCGTTGCCAGACTTGTCCTAATTGTTTTCTAGAAAAATCATTTAATTCAAAAGGAAACTAAAAAACTTAGTTTTGCCATGAGCTACAGTGAAACATTTCTGTTTCATCTTTGGAAAGGCACCTGTCTTAAAATTATACCCAAGTGCAACAAAATAAAAACAGAAGTAGATCCCCCAAAAGCTTCATTGAGATAGCTAAAAATGCTCCTTTCAGGGCAGCCTAGTGACTGAAAATCAGTAATTTCCACTGTTCCACTCCCCTTTCTCGGTGTCTGATCTCAGCGACTTCTGATGGTGCTCAGAAGTGAAGGGACTCAACATCCACAGAGCAGAACCCCAGACAGGCCAGTGACGCACCAGGCAGGGTCTGTGTGGGGAAAAAGGACCTGATGTAAAAGTGAACTGATTAACTAGTTCATATTGATGCATACTGTATTAGGTTGAATGCTGATTTTTCTGGAATGCCTCAAGTTTGGAAGAAGGAAAAAAGCTCATCCAAGCAGCTAGGCAGAGTTTGGCTGCCGGTGGGAACAGGAGCAAACATAGTTTTGCTTTTGAGCCCTTGCCAAAAGCCAGCTTTTATCATGCTTTAGGCGAGGTGCGCAGGACAAGGTTTTCTCTCTTCAGGCTTAACTGTGGTGGATTATGGTTAGGGTGGGAGCATCGTCTTTCAGTGCTTTACAATTCCATATAAAGACAGTAAGATAACCTAAATAAGTTGAATCACATGCAACATTGCTCCATATAGGTAGAAACAACATGAAATATGTGTGATGATCTAGAGGTCTCTTGGTCTCCCTGTATCTTCTAAATAGTACTTGTAGAGGATGCTAGGTTACAGGAATTTTGTTCAGACATCTCAGCATGATTTATTTATTTTTAAATCACACCTCCTTCACTGTGAAAGAATTAACTGGTTTCAATACAGCTCAGGGTGATTAATCTAGAGTTTTGTTCAGATATTTTTGCTCTGGTGCAGAACACAGCTAAAACAGCTGGAGCTGTCAGACAGTTCTCCTGTCATGTTTAAAATTAAGCATGGCTTACTGCCCCAGCTTGAAATAGAAAAGATGAATGCAGTAAGTAGCTCTCTGTAGAAATGTAAGTGTCCTCTACACAAATGTTTTATCGAAATAGTCTATTACAGAAACTATTACTATGGTGTAATTTTCTTAATCATTGTGACCAAAATGGACTTTTTATAATTTTGTTCATTTTTTTTCTTCATAAAGACACTGATTTTTTGAAATCTTTTGCTCCATGAGATTGTGAAGAGGTATTTGCATTAATCTCCTATGCCTCTTCAGTTTTCTTACCATTCTTCTTCTCTTAGCATGCAAATGAGTGATTAGAGGCATTTATGAGATAATGAAACAGTTTAAATATGTAAATATTTTTCAGCGATGACCTGGCTCTATCAAAGTTCCTAGGAGGGAATGAGAGATGCCTGCATTATTCCTGTGCATAAAAAGTTGCCCTGGCACGGCAATATTTGCAGCCCTCTGACTCTCAGGTTATTCCTCGCTCCTAATTTTGCAGTGCCAAAGGACAGGTCACGCGCACATCGAGTTCGTAGCGGGTGTGGGATATGAAAAATGTCGTGCGGAGTCAATACCAATGCTTCTCACGTATTGGTTTTATCCCTGTGTGCCCAGGTGATGCGGGAAACGACCCAGCCGGAGGTGATGCGTTCTGTCGGGATCTGCTGGAAAGCACCGCTTCTGCAGCCGGCAACTTGCACCGCAGAAATCCTCCTCTCAGCCTGGTACCACACTTCCAGGCTTCATCTGTCAGCAGATGTGCTGCTTTAATACAGACAACCCGTAGTAAGGCTTCACCTTCGCCAGCTTGACAGAAAAAGCCTGGAGCTGAGAGTGTTACAGTTTTGTAGAAAATTGGTGTTATATGGGGACACCAGCAGTTTTTAAGAACTGGATACGAAACAGGTGGGTGGTACCCAGCTCAAGTTCAGGATAAATATTTTTATTGTTATGGTGTGGACAACATAATATTATTTAGCTTCTGCCTTGAAAGCACTGGCTGATGTCCACTAAATCCTGGGATTCACGGAGCTGCCTCAGAGGGGACAGAACAGCAAAGGGGCTGGAACTGGAGTGGTGTTGTCCTCGGCAACTCCGGGAGCCAGGGAAGAGGAGTTCTGCTCCCTGTATATGCTGTGTTTCAGCATATAAAGAGGTGGCTTTGCATGCAGTGCAAAGAAAAAAATGGATCAAGGTAAAAAAAATTACTTTTTTTAAACACAAGAACAAGTGATAAGTAAACAGCGTATTTAACTTTGCTGAAGTGATAACGCTACTCAGCAAACAGAAATGGATGGCTCCATCCAGCATGCTCTGTAAAATGTGTCCTTCTACTCCAGGCTTATCTGTACTCTGAATTTCAGGATTTTGTATTGGCTTGTTTAGTTGTATCTATTTTAGATAAGTCTGAAGGAATCAACATCAAAAAACAAAGTGCAGGAGTTATCAATCTTGATTTTCAATTGAATTACCTTAAAACAATGTTGCAACCACTCAAAAGGCCTTTTTTTTTTCCATTATAACTTTGATCTCCTTTGCTCTTTGGAGACAAAAATAGAAAGGTTCATGAGCTTTTTAGTAGAGCGGGGCTTTGAAGAAATATTGAGCTTTAGCAGTTTGCAGTAATCGCCCTTAAATGCTACAACAGCTGCCTCAGCAGGATCAAAGCCTTAAAGCACGTCTTTGGGGGTGTCATGATTATTATATCTTTTGAGGTGTGTTTAAAAGGTGCAGTGATACGAGAGGAACAGAGTGAGACTGCTACTCCGAATCGCCAAGCATACTGCTTCTCTACAGTAGCTTGTTTCCAACCATGGTTTTCTCAGTGAAATCTGGTTGAGAGAGGAGAGAGAGGGGGCTTTGGCTGCCAGACAGCACTAGTGGTCCCCTCCTAACAGTTTCCTTTAAGACAGAAGTGTGTAGACCTTCTTAAGAAACTGATATCATGATATAATGTAACCAATTACACTTATAANTTTTTTTTTTTTTTTTTCCTTTGTGATAACCAAAGGTCCTGTGGCTTGGTTGCTCTGAATCTTGCATCACTGAAATATCGCAATCAGATCAAGTTGCTCATCTCTAGTACACACAGAAATAATGTCTCTCTCTTATTTCCTGCAGGGTCTACTCCTTAACGTCACAATGTGAATTCAGAACAAAAAGCTAATAAAGATGAAAGAAACAATATTCCATGACAGTTCCTGCACCCTCTTTCTCTATCAGGAAGGTGAAAACACTGTCTTTACAATTCTATTAGTTGACCAAACACTTGCAAATTCAGAGCAAAAGTCCTCCTGAGAAGCATGGAGAAAATCGTTAGAAAAATCCTTTCTAGTGAAAAAAGACTTTTAATAATTTTCACATGAAATGTATTTTTCCTGAAGTTGGGACCTCTCTGTGCACTCAGATCATATGCCTGTGACAAAAGGGACTTCCTACTCTTGGGCTTATTGGACTGAACCAATATTGTGTGCATCCCTTCTGGTTGGGGACTGTTGTGACATCGGTGTCTCACGACTATGATGACGAAGCCATTAGCAGAACAACAAGGTGGCGATGAAAATCCCAAAGAAGGCACAGTGCCCGCTTTCCCTCAGGTTTCTGTGGTAAGGGTTGTCTTCTGCAATGCAGAAATAATTCTGTGGAATAAAGTTTCAGTGCTCTGTAAAGTTGCAGAGAAAGGGAGTAACTGACACAAGGTGACACTTTTCCCCCTGGGAACAGCATTGTGATGGTTTTGAGAATCTGTGATTGTGTTCAAGTGTACAAACATATGGAGTGCTAACAGTGCCAGGCTTTCATGTGTTTGGGGCTTTTTTTTAAAGCATATATTAAAACCGTAAAGTTTTATAAAAGGCTGTACCTGGAATTTCCCTTTTCCTTCTCCTTTCTGAATAATTTCAAAATTTTCCTTTTAACCTGGAAACTTTACTTCTTTTTTAGCATTAAATGTGAGATTCTCATACAATTACATGATTATATGCCATAATCCAGGCCATGGTTCCTGTGGGAAACACCAGAGGAAGAGAGATGTGGCAGCACTGCCCTGGTGCTGGTCATCTTTCTCAAGGGGTCTCTTGAAGTTTTTGGAAGAACTGGCATTAAGAATTGTAAAACAATTGTTTTGCTGGGCAAAGGAAAAAAAAATAAGAGGTTCCACGTGGCTAAGGAGTTCACCTATAAAATCTGCTAATGTTAAATAAATTAGTGCATTGAAATGTACTAATAATGTCATACCAGTACTAAAGAAAGTCTGCTTGAGCCATAACACTTCCCTTGATGTGTAATCTGTAGTGGGCTCACCAGGTTTGTGTTCAGTGTAAACACTTCCCGATGGGAGGCAAAGTAAATTCAATATTGTTTTGTTTGGAAGTTTTACTTTTCTGTTCTGCAGCAAAGCTTCTTTTTTTTGCCTTTTTTTTTTTTTTTTNTTTTTTTTTTTTTTTTTTGCTAATAGATGTAAGTTGTCTGAGCTGGAAAGTGCTCCAGCCCTAATCTATTCTGCCATTGTAGTTGTAAATGCTGGATGAGATTTACTTTTCATATTCAGTGCAATAAATCATCTTCTCTGCAACACAGGTAGCTGCGTACTTTAGACACAACAATACCAAAAGCCATGGTAAAATAAATGTTTCTTTAGAAAACACTTGAAAAGATAAGTGAATAAACTCTTCTCAGAGTCCCAGCTTTGAATAGAGGCAGGTCCTTTAAAACTAAGCTGTTATTTAGTGCAGTTATAGGGGTGGCTGACTCCATGGAAAGAAAAGGGGTGTATAACTTCTGCTGCCACGGCCGGGTGCATGGGACAGAGAGACAGATCTGCTTCTCTGGTAGAAATTCAGCTCGTCTTCCTCCTCCTTGACAGCTGAAGTACTGTGTTCAGTTTTGGGCACCGCAGTATCGGAGAGACATTGAGGTGCTGGAGCATGTGCAGAGAAGGGCAACGAAGCTGGTGAGGGGTCTGGAGAACAGGTCTTATGAGGAGTGGCTGAGGGAGTTGGGATTGTTTAGCCTGGAGAAGAGAAGGTTGAAGGGAGACCTTATCACTCTCTACAACTACCTGAAAGGAGGTTGTAGCGAGGTTGAGGTCAGCCTCTTCTCCCAAGTAACAAGCGATAGGACAAGAGGAAATGGCCTCAAGTTGTGCCAGGGGAGGTTTAGGTTGGATATTAGGAAAAACTTCTTTACCAAAAGGGTTATCAGGCATTGGAACAGGCTGCCCAGAGAGGTGGTGGAATCGCCGCCCCTGGAGGTATTTAAAAGATGGGTGGACGTGGTGCTGAGGGACATGGTTTAGGGGTGGTTTTGGCAGTGTAGGTTTATGGTTGGACTTGATGATCTTGAAGGTCTCTTCCAACCCAAGTGATTCTATGATTCTATACCAGCAGGAGCAGGGAAGTGATTATGCCCCTGTACTCAGCACTGGTGAGGCTGCAGCTTGAAGGCTGCGGCTTGTGGAGAGTTTCCCTGATGGACGGAGAAGGGCTCACTTTAACGAAGCTGGAGAGTGCCTGGAGGACCATTCCTGTCTGCTGTAGGTGCTGCCGAGCTAGATCCCCTCTGTTTGGGCAGCCGATGGCCTGTGACTCTTCCAGTAACTGTGTGCATAGAAAACGATAAAGAGGAAAATATTTTGTGCAGTTCTACCTTTTTTCCCAGACGATTTTCATAAAACAAGGTCACCCAAACCAGAACCAGTGTGGCACCAGGACCTACGCGCAGAGCAGCAGGTCCTGTGGCCCAAAGCTCCTTGAGCAGCAGGTGGGACGGTGCCACGGGCATTAGCATGGTCCCACAGCACCGTTGTGGAGGGCTGTCCAGCCACCTCACCCCCGCTCCACCAAACCCAGCCCTCCTCCCCTTGGTGACAGACACCACGGGGCTGCCCGGAGACAGAATCACTGATGCTGGGCTGCCCCAGAGGTCTTATTTCTAAATAAATACAGCATCTCTATTTTTGGGGGTAGGCCCAGTGCCCTGTAATCCACCACAGGGTGGTATCTCAAAAATAAAATATTTTTAGAAAATGGAATAGCATGCAAAATTATTTCTTCAGCTATGCGGTAGGCTTCTGTTAAAATAAACTCAAGTGTATGGGTACATCATATGAGCAATAAGAAACCTCAGCTAAATGCATATGCAAAATTTTTCATCTGTAAACAGATAACTGCAGGTATATGCAAAACATTTCTTAAAATATCTCTTTTCTATCACACTGAAAACTTCATTTCTCAGTTGAACCCATCATATAACTTAACAGACACAAATATAGCGTATTTTTTCACACAGACATGCAGAAAATCTGTCACCATTGTTTGATTCCCTACCAACAGGCTTTTACTTTTAACTTTTGCTTTTAAATGCAGTCTTAATGTAGCCACACTGTATGTTTATGTTCCTTCAGTAATTAATGCGTATCTTCTCCGAGTAAGATTTGCTTCCAGAGGGTGTTGCTTGAACTTTAATGCTTTGGTACACAGAACTACAATGTGCCTATTGTGTTCTGAGTATTATAACAGTGAAAATAAAAAGCATTCCTATGTGTGAAAATTGAACGTCAGTGATAACAGGTGTTCTGTTGCTCAGTTAGGTATTTTCTATACAAACTGGTTCATGTAGAAAAGAATGTTAAAAGTATATTGACATATGTCGGTGCAGATTTGTCTTTTAACTCTCTTACAGGCATGCTTCTGAAAGTCCAATGTAAGAAAGATAGGGGAAAAAAAAAAAAGCTTTTTTTTTTTTTATTTGCCAGAGATTTCTCTTAACATTCAGCCTTATCCTTTATAATTTCCTAAGTTTCCTGAGTTTCTTTGCACTTAGGCAGCACCTTACAGAAGTGGTGGCAGGTTAGGTGCCAGGTGATGCAATGCAGCATTTCTAGCTCAACCACTGTTGTTACTTCTGGCCAAGCCACCTCACGCTGCCGGGCTTCCTCTCTCCAGGCTTCTGGGAGAGCGTGAAGCACCGGGACAGACAAAGAGCTTGGTTTTTTGACCACCTGTTCACGTTTCGTTTCTTCTATACACAGTAAGAGATGATATTGTTTAATTTGGAGATGGACGTTGAAAACGAGATGATGTTTGTTGCACATGCTCTGCGTGCTTCTTTGTAAAAAGGAGTTTCTGAGCCGATGAGTTGCTGTTTTATTCTGACAGAAAACAGGTATCTATCAGGGATGGAGCAGTGATAATTTTTAATTAATATCTTCATTAATTTTATACAGCCCAGATGCCCCTCCCTGTTGACAAATGTTTCAGTCTACGATCTTTCAAAAACATTAAGAGAATAATGTGAAGAGACTCTGTTTGTCTTCCCTGAAAGAATGAAGACATAGATAGGTTTGAGGACATTTATACGCTTGGTAACAGAAAAAATAAACAAACAAATAAACAAAAAAACAGGAAAAAAAAACCCCAAACCACAACCCAAACTTAAATAAACTCCTATTCTTCCAGCAATGACTATTTTCTGTAAAGGGAAGCAAGCCATTTTGGAGGTAACAGGCGGACACAGAGCTGTACCCAGATTGGCAGGCGGCTGCATCCTGGCACAGTACCATTCCAGGGAAGGAGCTGCTGTATGCTTTTGCTCTGGCATTCTGGGAGACGTTCTTTAACGCACACTGCGATATTATGGCTGAGGGAACTGTTCAGGCTCAACAAGAAAAAAACTGGTCACTACCAAAGTTTGCACTGGGACTTGCTCGGTATTTCTTTATGCTAAAGCAGTTATCTAAGCTGTAGTTTAAGAAGGTACAGGGACAAAGTCTGCACTTAAATAATGGCTCTTGGTAGCTCTGAAGGAGCTGCTACTGGTGTACTCTGAATAAACAGCAATTTTAAGAATCACTTTAAAAAAAACCCTCCTGATGTTATTCTGCTCTAGCTAATGGCGGCTTGGGACTGGCTTTCCCACAAAGATCTCCGTGCCCAGGCATTTCCAGATTCTTCCTTTGCTTTTGGTTAGGACCATGCTGAAAAATACCAGCCTCCTGAGGTGAGCACAGCAAAGGACTTGCTCATGGTAGCCGAGCAGGCAAGCACTGTGGAGCCCAAGCTCCCCCAGCGAGGTGCATACGGGGGGCTAGTCCCCCCTCCCAGCTCCCCAGTTCATGGGGGGCTAGGTGAGCAATGGCTCTGGCTCCCCAGGGGTAAGTTTGGCTGCATCTGCACCATGGTGGACCAGTCTCCAGGCAACAGCAGAGGGAGAGGGAGATGATGGATGGAGCTGATGGACCTCTGGGTCAGGCCTGGGGAAGGCAGGCTGCTGCCAGGCTGACTTCAGCATCCTCTGCCTGGTGGAAGGGGACTGCCTGCGGATGTGAGGGAGACGGTGCCCACCAGAAGAGCAGCCGCCATAGTGATGCAGATGAATGATGTATTTCTGAGGGAAAAGAGAAGCAAAAAGGTGGAGAGCATGTTGGAGGCAGGCTGTGATGCCAAACTGCCTGTAGTGGCTCCTCAGTGGGGACAGTTACCGGCATCACCCTGGGTTTACTGTCTGTGCTGATTTCCTAGAAAGATTTTTATTGCTTTATTTAAAGCTTACTTGAGTCTCACTGACAGATGCCCTTGCATTATCCATTAGCTTACCCAGCCTGAGGGATGTCAGGCTGTTGCCATCAAAAAAGAGCTAAGTCTGTGTCACGGTCATGTCTGGCTGCTGCAGAGATGGCAGGGGATTTGGTGAAAGCCTCTCCAAAGCCTGCAGAGGAGCTGGAGGGCTGGCACTGCCCAGCAACCCCAGCCGCAAGTGGCACAGGGGCTGCAAGCAGTGCTGTCCGACACACAAAAGTGTTTAAAAGCTGAAGGAGCCTCAAAAGGGAGATTAAAGACCACAGAAATTATTAAGAAGTCCCTTTGAAGCGCTCAACAATGTATAGACCATATCGCTTATCACTAAAGGCTGAAGAAAGGTGTAAGAATAAGAATTCTTGTTTCCAGGACCCCAGGATGTCTGTGGGGACAAATGTTTGGGCTAGGAGGGTGGTGGGAATTGGCCTGTGGTGAGGTTCAGGCGTGTGTGGTTCATGTGGCTCCATGTCTGCCCCAGACCCTCTGGGCGGGCTTGGTCCCACAGCCCTGATGTGACACGTCTCAGCCAAACAGTCCCCAGTGCTGAAATGTGATGAGGGGGTTTTGTATTGTTGGTAGAGTTAGTTGGAACATTTCAGGCTGTGCCTTTTGGTGTGTGTTGGGTTTATTTCTAGCTTGAATATGTCTGTACAAACATATAAATCAATGCCAATTTTATTCCTATTGTTCAAAACCTAAATTAGCACAGATCTGACTTTGTTTTGCCACCAGAAGTTAAAATGAGTCGTTTCAAATGCCAAATTAGACCCAGTCATTAGACAGCCACATAACAGGAGAATATTTTTATGCCAAAGGGTCATCCTTTCCTTCTAGAGAAAATGGAGGTGGTGCAGTTGATATGCTTGAGGGACGGGATGCCATCCAGAGGGACCTGGACAGGTTTGAGAGGTGGGCCCATGCGAACCTCATGGTGTTCAACGAGGCCAAGTGCAGGGTCCTGCATCTGGACTGGGGCAACCCCTGGTATCAATAGAGGCTGGGGGATGAAAGGATTGAGAGCAGCCCTGCCAAGAAGGACTTGGAGGCACTGGGGGATGAAAAACTGGTCATGAACCAACAATGTGCACTCACAGCCCAGAAAGCCAAACCCATCCTGGGCTGCATCCAAAGAAGTGTGGCCAGCAGGTCGAGGGAGGTAATTCTGCCCCTCCGCTCTGCTCTCATGAGACCCCACCTGGAGTTCTGCATCCACCTCTGGAGCCCCCAACATAAGAAGGACATGGACCTGTTGGANGCTTGAGGGACGGGATGCCATCCAGAGGGACCTGGACAGGTTTGAGAGGTGGGCCCATGCGAACCTCATGGTGTTCAACGAGGCCAAGTGCAGGGTCCTGCATCTGGACTGGGGCAACCCCTGGTATCAATAGAGGCTGGGGGATGAAAGGATTGAGAGCAGCCCTGCCAAGAAGGACTTGGAGGCACTGGGGGATGAAAAACTGGTCATGAACCAACAATGTGCACTCACAGCCCAGAAAGCCAAACCCATCCTGGGCTGCATCCAAAGAAGTGTGGCCAGCAGGTCGAGGGAGGTAATTCTGCCCCTCCGCTCTGCTCTCATGAGACCCCACCTGGAGTTCTGCATCCCCCTCTGGAGCCCCCAACATAAGAAGGACATGGACCTGTTGGAGCGAGTCCAGAGGAGGGCCACAAAGATGATCAGAGGGGTGGAACAGCTCTACTCCAAAGAAAAGCTGACATAGTTTTTGTTTTTCAGCCTGGAGAAGAGAAAGCTCTGGAGAGACCTTATTGCAGCCTTTCAATATATAAAGGGGCCTTAAAAGAAAGACAGAGAGAGATTTTTTTAGCAAGGTCTGTAGAGACAAGATGAGGGGCAACGATTTTGAACTGAAAGAAGGTAGATTTCTTTATGATGAGGATGGTGAGACACTGGAACTGGTTGACCAGAGAAGTTGGGGAGGTCCCATCCCTGGAAGTGCTGAAGGTCAGGTTGGATGGGGCTTTGAAAAACCTGATCTAGTGAAAGATGTCCCTGCCCATGGCAGGGGGTTGGACTAGATGATCTTCAAAGGTCCCTTCCAACCCAAGCCATTCTGTGATTCTACGGTTTTGCCAGAAAATTCAGTCCCGGCCCTTTGCTGGACGCTGTTAACTAATACCTGCATTGTCCTCCAAACGCTTGAAACCCACTCTGTCTTGTGTGCCTTCCTCTGGATGCAAATATGTTTGCAGTGATTGCTTCTGCAATCTTCTGGTCTGTGAGATGCACAGACTGCAGGGAGCAAGCAGCGGGGCTTTGTGTTTCTTCTCCACGGCTCGCAATTCAGCACACGTGGGCTGGGAGCTCTGGGAGCATCGTGAGCCTCCAGGCTCAGGGGACAGCATTTTAAAGCTCGTCTTTCTTTTTCCCCTTCACCGAGTGTTGTTCAACACATATTTCTGCACTCCTTTTGCTGTGCTGTTAGCCCAGCAACCAGCTTTTCCCCCCTCATTGAGCTCAGTGGGAGGGGATAGAGAAGTTTATTAGCCTGAAAATTAGCCCTGGCAAGACAAAGAGCTGGCAGAGCGCTAGTAAAACCACTGTGTCTCACACGAGCGTGGTGCCTGCCACAATTCTGCCTCAGTTTTCCCACCATGTAGCCCCCCACCTTGCTAGAGGTCTATCTTAAGTGTGGGCAGGCTCAGGTGCTGCTCCTAACCCGGCAGTAAGGAGGTCCTACACCGCCCCTGCCCTTAATGGGGGCAGTTGTGGGGATGCCTCAGGTCAACCTGAAAATGGGGGTTGCGGAACTCACTTCCAAAATGGAAAACAACCACCAGTTAATCACTTTGTATTACTTATCTTGAAATTTGGTTTGTATACACTGGCAGTTTTCACTGCTGATTCATCTGTGATGAAAGCTCGTATGATAGCATCAAAAAGAGAAGTAGAGCTTTTAGCAGGTGGAAAGAATATAGATCTCCAGATACCTTGGCATCTGCAGAGACCTATGTAGCATTTTGGGATTGCCCTGGAAATTTTAATTAAAAAGATAATTACACCCACATTTTTTTCTCTTATATTGCAGGGATTCAAGCCAACTTTTTTGCTTTTATTGTGAATCTGAGGGCTAGAATTTACTCAAAGCTTGGCTTTCAAATAATAAACCTGCAATAGCGGATGAATTCCACAGCAATTACTCCACTTGGAGCTGAGGGATACATTGGGCCTTTTTCATTCAGTCAACATACTTCTTGATGTCCATTAGTTTGGGATGGATGGCACCTTGTGTGACCCAGAGCAATCCCAGGAATGCCTATCTCCGGTAGCAAGTCCCCCAAAGCACTCACTAAACCCACACTAGGAGGCTCACAGCCTCCCTGTAAAAGTAAGACATCAACTTGATGTTTCTTTCCACTCTCAGACCACCGTTGCTTGGATCTGAGTCTCATTCCAGACCGACTTGGGAAATAACGCCATCTCTACCGCCAAAGAAAATATGTTGCAAAATCCCCAGAGTAGGTTTTATTTAAAATGTTGCTATCATAAAATTCCACGCTATGAAATGAAGACCTCGGATTCACATTCAAACCTTACCCGCCCTCCCTTTTTAAAATATATAGATACATAGTCACAAAACATAAAACATGCTGCAATGATACAAATATATTTTTTGATACGGAAATTACAGTACATTATAAACCATGAAAACAAATTGAGGCACTAGACCGTACATCAGCTCTGTTCTGCACTGGCTGTGAAGCTGATAGACTTGCTTTCAACAAACAAAAGAATATTCTCTTTTTTTTGGTGAACATAACTTTACAGGTCATATCAAACGATGTGCTTTGTTGTGAGACGTCACCAGGGTTGCTGGTCCTTTCAGAACCACAACGCACCTACACAACACGTACCGCTGCCACAATATGAAAAATAATCATTTTATTGAATGTACAACTAAAAAAAAAACCCCAACATCCATTATTATTAAATAAATAATTATTCCGTACAGTGGTTAGTTTATATTACACTGCATTGGCCATTGGAACAAATGAAGTTTAATAAATAATGCAGGCGAATGTCTCATTTACGCCTCCGTTCGTAATTCTGTGCTATGCTCCTTTCAGAGGATCCTGCAAAAAAGGATGAAAAAAGAGAATGAAGCACATGGTGCAGCCTTGCGTAAACCCCAGCAAGCCCATGGAAACACTGGAGACCCGCAGCCTGCTGCGTCACTGCCAGACCCCACCAGAGCGTTTGGACCCAAGATGAGGGATCCTGGCACAGCCCTGAGCTGCTTTGATTTGGTTTTACCTCTCGGGCTACACTGTCCTCCAGGAGGCTGAAGGTCCGAGCAGTGCTTTCTACCCCTCATCTGTCGAGCTGCTTGAAGCACCATTAAATCAAAGACTTTTTTTACTTTCCAGTAATCCATTTAACTGATGGGATCTGAGCACACCGATCGATTTGTGGGTAGAGACTTTCTGCATCGACATCGCCACCTTCCCTCCTGCAGAGTCAGCTCTTTGCCAGGTTTGGACCCTCCCTGTCCCCAAGCCATGCGCACAGTGACACCGTTTACTAAAACCTGCCACAGGAGCTAAGCAAGCCTCAGACTACCCCATGGACCAACCACATCCTAAAATAGACTTCAGCAACACGTTTAGTAGCAGTAGATCTCTCCTTCCTACTCTTTTAAAATGAGAGGGAAACCCAGAGAGCCTGTCTCGGGCAGAGCCTGACCATAGGGTGAGACACAGCTGGTGGCCAGAGTCGTCTTTGATTCCACCCCGAAGAGAGGACTGATTTCACGAAGCTTATGCCTGCCCGAGTGTTGCATGCAAATGCACAGCTCGTCTGGGGGGATTCAGCACTGAATCCTGTACGGAGCTGGCATTTTGGACGAGTGGTTTTCAATTCAGATGACTTCAATTTTCACCAAGCTAAGTACAAAAGTAGTTGAGCTTTCCTAATATGGGTTATTATAATTACTGTACATGTGACTATTTTCTGGTTTCTACCTGGAACGTTCATTCCCACAGACACCGCTGCTTGGGAGACAGTGTCAGACCCTGTGTTACCAACCAGGGACTGAGACTCCAGCATCCCGGTACCCTGGTTTGTCACACCAGGATTTAAATCAGCATCATTGTCACACCCAGGAGCGGAGGGAGCGGTGTGAACTCCTACACAATGCCAGGGAACTCAGGGCTTTCCTGCAGAGGAAGAAAACCACGGCACCAAGGCACAGCACCAAGAAAAGGTGCAACTACTTAAATCCTGCTTCGTTAAACATCTTTCAGCAGGGAGAAGTAAGGACAGTCCCAGCACATACTCCTGATTTGCTTTGATTGCACAGTCCTTAGGACCTATCTTCTCCTCTAGAGGAGCAGAAGCAACTTCTTACCATTTTCCTCTCAGAGAACTGGGTAGAAAAGCAGTGAATTCTAGTTTTACCTGTCAAGCAGGTATTACATAGCCTGACAGGGTAAAACTTCATTATTCCCCTTTGTTACAAATGCCACATAACAGTGTCCTGACTATACCAGCAATTTTGAAATTAGGACAATCAAATCTTTGCCTTTTTTAAACATTTGCTGTATTTCACACTCTCATATTAATGTAAATGTAATCCCAATGGAAACCAAACCAAATTTATTACTTCCAAGCTATTTACTTTTGTGATAGCAGATATATTTACAGGTATTACGCATTTAATAGCTATTGCCACCACAGATAAAATTGTACAAAATTATTCATGATACATAGCAATTTGCAAAATGATGCAGAGAACAATATTACTAGTCTGAACAGGGTTTAATTGAAAATAAAAGTTACTGACAACCATAATTGCAGAATATAGATCACAGCGTGTATCCACATAATATAAAGGTGTCAGCTAGTAATTTAACTTTTATCATCCATTTAACAAAACCATTTCAGAGATGTGAAATACACATTAGGGTTTTTTATTTTTTTAATTCCTATTCTAGGGAATTAGCTGACACTTTATGGTTCACAGTAAGCGATTTCCTCATTAGAGCCCTAAAGCACAGGGAAGGCAGAACTACTGGCAGCCTGCAGTTAACCACAGGGATTGTGCACATGAGGGAGAAGGCTTCTGCCTTACACGGATGCTATAGGAAAATAACAAAAAAAATCACAGTATCAGTGCAAAGCTTAAAATGGTTTTTTGCTACTTTTTTTAAAAGGTAAAATGAAAAGCTGGAGGAGGCTGGGAATGTTTAGCAGCTTGACCTGCAGAACGAGGTGGTGTTAATGGCAGGCATCTGCTTTTTTGTGTCCTGCTCAAGTTTGAGGAATAGTGATCTTCAGAGACAATTAGGGTATCCCTTTATCTGGGGAGATTTGGATCGCAAGTTTAAATGAGCTTTACATTTTTACCCTCTGATTTTTTCCCGNATAGCACTTTGGGTACCAGCAGAACATGCTGCTGTAAAGGACAGAGGCAGTAAGGAAAGTGCCCTGGGGATTTCTGCCTGACCCTGCCTGCGCTATGGCAGCTCAGACCGGCCTGATCATCTGAAGCGTTAGAGTGAAGTGGACCCTGAAATATCTCAGTCAAGAACGAAAATGCTGGCCCTTTTTCAGAGAATTCTAGGTCTACAGTGCACAAAGGCTGCTTCTTCCGTCTGCTGGGAGAGAACAAAGAGGCAACAGAATGAAGAGGCTGTATATCACTGAGTACCGGATTTAGTCATATACATACCAGAATTTAAAGATCTTTTGCCCATAAGTCCAACAAAGGAGTCTGTTTTATGCCCTGAAAAAATATATTTGGGGGTGTTTTAATACATTTTCAATAGGCAGGCTTTTAAGATAACGTGTTCTCACAAGGAAGGAAGACACGGGCTCCAATACTGTTTGTCTCACATACTAGTTGTTCACACCACTCAGACAATGGAGAAGGAATATCAGTCTGTCTAATCACTGCAGGCAGGTTAGATCAAGGCACAGACCAGTTAGTGGACATCTTCCCATTGATTCAGATAGATTTTTTGTTGGAGTTTGGGGGGTTTATTTTGTATGGATTTTTAAGTTTCATGGAAGAACAATGGCAAATAAGTGTTTCTTATTCATCTCCCGGTACAATTCCTATTGATTTGCGCAAACGAACAGGAAGGCAGTATCTTGGCATAGCCTGCATCTGTGTGATGCATCTCTTCTACTTGTTGGTGTTTTTTTCTGTAACACGGAAGAAAAATCTTCCTTGCAGGTCAGGCAGAGCCCTTACTGGAGAGGAAGCCAATGGGACTCTATGTCTGGACACGTCTGAGCTAGACAGTCTGGCTCTATTTTTGGAATATTTATGAGTTCAGATATTACCTTCCTGTCCCATTAGTAGTCCTCAAGGCACTGGATATGTAGAGGATAAATTACTCCAAGTTTTGGCCTACAGCATGTATCAGATACAGTGGTAGCTAGAGTTTCAGATAAGGACCAAAAGAAACCATTCTTCTTTCTGACTTTGAGGCAAACTTAGAAATTTCTCTTTGGAAAGAATTTTGGTTGGCTAATTCATCTACAAAGCAAGGCGAATGGTCCTCAGACCTCACAGGTATTAATTCAAGCTGAAGCAGTTTCAGAAAGCTATAATTTTTTACTTTAGTCAGCAGGTTACTTGGCATGAGCTTTGTATCGAACTCTTTAATTGCTCTTCCAATATATAATCCTAGTGATAAAATCTTGTGGCTAACAGAACACCAGGACAGTTATTGACCTCTATGGGAAGAGGACGTCTCACAGAATACAAGATCGTTTTTACTTATTATAAGGCTTCCGGCTCCTGTTTAAGCATCTTCAGATAAATTCAGAGAATAAAATTATCACTGTGCAGAACAAGGTAACACCACACCGGTGATACCATCTCCTGCTTGGTGTTACAGAGAAAGAAGCAAAGCGAGGTGCGCTTATTAATGAGGCAAGATACGCTTTTTTGTACGGCAGCAGATCATCAATCAGCCCCTGCTGGGAGTGGGGATCTGATTCCCACCCAGACAACGCTGAGAGCACAGATACAGTATCGTGCATGTGGTGACACGGGCTCTCCGGTGGAATCATTCTAGGGGATTTGGGAATTCACTGTTCTAATTTTCCAGATTTTGCCGTCTTAATTGCTCCTCTCCGAGTCTGGCAGTAAGCCTGCCTTGCCTATGAGAAAGGCTTACAGAATCCCCCCCACGGGAAATAAGAGAGAGCTGCAACATCCACACATTAATGTGGATTGAAATCTCAAAGCTTGTGGCGGCTCAGATGAGGTGCAGGCTCACGGCTGCCCTGGAAGGTTTTCAATCCTTTAACACAACATTCCTCCACCACCCGTGCTGCCAGTCCTTAGCTGAACCCGGTCACCTTCTAACGAATCCCCTCAAATACACTATTCCCTATTTGAATATCTTCTAATAATTACTTAAAATATTTGCATTTTTTTAACTTACTTTTGTGAGAGATCTGGCCATATCCTGGTCAGAAGAGGAAAGGAAAGAGAAAAAATGGGAAAAGAGTTGTTGAAAAAAAATCAGTATGTACATACAATGCTACTGCAGTGCTTTGAAGAATCAAATAGAGAAACCACCCTACACAAGTTCCACTTAAAGGAAATTAAGGCGGTCATTTACAACTGCATTTCTCTTTGAGAGACTACAAAAACTTGGTTTAGCTAAACCCACGCAATTTAGATCTGTTTAGCCCTAATTTCTTAGATCAGTTCTTGGATCAGTAAACACGTAGGAAACGCAGCAGTAATTGTACACACAGCCAGTTTCCACGCTCGGGCAATTCAGTGGCACATAGGCCAACTTCTGAATTATCGTGATACTCCGAGCTGGTATTTATGTGCTGTAACTGGTGTGCGCTCAGCACTTCAACGTGGAGCCCACTCTTTTCCGATCGGTGAGTTTATCTGATATGAACATTGCAAAAACAAACAAAGCAAACAACAACAAAAAAAAACCCAAAACCCCAAACCAAACAACCCACGGGGCAACTTTTGAGAAAGGTTTAAGGCACTAAACGCGGGTGACCAGCGGTGTAGAGTTTGGAGCGGCGCTGGGAGAAGAGGCATGCAGAGGGGTGAGAGGGAGCGAGCCCCGCGCCCCGCTCACCGGCATCCCGCTTGCCCATGAGGCCGAAGAACTGCTGGGGCCGGGGTCTCCGGGCCATCCTCTGCAGGAAATGCTCCAGGGGCAGCGGCAGCTCCTCCTGCGGGGCGACAGCGCCGGCCGTCAGCCCGGACCCCGCCACCGGCAGCGCCCGCCCGCCACCCCCCTCCCGCAGCTCCGCGGGGTAGGCGCGGCGGCCGCCGGGGCTCACCTTCGCCTGGTCGCCGTCGGACCAGTCGGACCAGTAGCTGAGGTCGTCGGTGGCGCCCATCTCCTCGGCCAGCGCCTGCGCCGAGGCCAGGAGGAGCACGGCGAAAGCCAGCGGGATTCTCATCGCCGCCTCGACGTCCTGCGGGGGGGGCAGAGGGTGAAGCACCGGCAGCCGGAGCCCCCGGGGGTGTGCGACCACACAGCCCTCCGCACACCCCCTCACACACACACACTCACACCCCCACCCCGCGGCACACCTGGATGCACACTCCATCGCACATACATGCGCCTAGTTACACCCCCCCCACACGCCCCAACAACTACACGATCTGGGCACACACTCGCCCCGCACGTATAGGCGTGTACACAGCCAGGTGTACACACCGGTGCACGGACACACACACCCAGAGGTACCCCGCCACACAGGTACCTAGAGAGCTGTAAGTACGCACACCCTCACACATAGATATACATCTGGATAGTCACACACATACACACACACCCCCCAGCCAGACACCTGCCCCTCGCACACACCTGCGGGTACACACACACACACACACCTGGTTATGAACTCACCCAAACAGCTACACAGGGCAGAGGCGCGCAGATGCGCGTCGCCACATGCACGGAGCCACGCGTGCCCAGAGGTACCCCCGCATCCCTGGGCACATCCAGCTGCGCACAGCGGGACAGGCGCCAAAGCGCCCGGGCACATCCAGAGACACGCAGGGGGACACACACAAGCACGTACAGTCGCCCCCTCCACAGGTGAACACACATAGAGACCGACCCCC
>VZSF01010381.1:29004-251682 GCA_013398295.1 Chionis minor | reverse complement strand
GGGGGGGGGGGGGGGGGGTGGGGGGACAGCTTTACCCCCCACCCCCACCGGCGCCCCACCGCTCCCGGCCTCCGGGGCCGTCCCGTCCCGGCCGGGGCCAAGGCGCGCCCCGGCGGCGGGTGCGGGTGTGGATGAGGGGGTGCGGGTATAGGGTGCGGATGCGGATTTAAGGGTGCCCCCCCCACCCCCGCTCCCTCACCGAGGGGAGAGCTGCGTTCTGAGGGAGGGCGAGCAGCGGGCAGTGGGCAGCGCAGGGCAGGGGAGGACCGGGGGGCAGCGCCGTCCTGGGGGACCCTCCCCAGGTTTACCCTCCCTCCCTCCATCCCTGCCTCCCCAGTGCCGCTCCTGAGGCAGCTTCGGCCCGGAGGGAGCGCGGCGGGACCAGAAGGGAGGGATGCAGGGAGCCGAGGAGGGCCTCGCCCGGGGGGGACACAGCCTTTGGGGAGCCGGGCACCCCGGGCCGGTGTGGGTGCGACCAGGGGGGCTGCGGGGCTGGCCGCTCTGCTGGGGCGAGTGCCTTCGCTGGAAAGGAGCCAGCCTCTCCCGCAGCTCATCGCTGCCTTCATCCTTCCCCTGTGACAGCTTTGCCGCTGCTGCCGCCGGCGTTCAGCTCGGGGTAACTGTTCGGGTTATCTTCCATTTTACAGTCGTCCCATCCTATTTCTCTAAAGCCAGCTGGGCGCGAAGCTTCTCAGTTAACCTTGGCGGTCGCGCCGCACCTGTGTTGACGTGGTGCGCGGTGCCACAACCCACATGAGGCGCTCTGTGCGGAGTTCAGCAGAAGCCAACAGTATTTCTTTGGAGAAAGAAGGGAGCGCTCAGGAGCTGGTATCAGCTCCCTGGTACCACCCCTCTGCTTGCTCCAGGGTGCTACCATGAAGGTGGCCTTCCTGACAGTGGCAAACCAGCCCTCCGAGGACCACTCATTGGCATCTAAGTGTGGATCCAAGAGGGACTCAACACCCTGTTTGCTAAATGAAAGCATGATTAATACCAGGCCTCCCTTTTAACCAGAAATGCTCCTCAAAGCATTCCCCAAAGCACAGCCAGGAATGAGCCTCTTCCCAACTCTTGGGGATGTCTACATTTTCTCTGTAAGACTCTACACATAAATAAGAAAGATTGTGGGCCCTCAGTGATCCGAGGGTCCCTCTGAGGTCAACACGGGCTGCTTGAGAGGGTGGTTGAGAAAAAGAGTGGTTTGGAGGAGCCCAAGAGGCTTCATGCAGCCCAAGCACCTGCTGTGGGCATCTCTGTTGAGAGCTCGAGCGTGGGCGGTGTGAACGTTCCTCACTCTGCCTATCAACAAGCTGGCAGAAATGACATTGTTTAGCAACTCTGGGAACCCAAACCATCAGATTTTCATGCTGCAGCTTTGCGGCATTCCCTTTGATGCGTGGACTTTGAAGACCCCTGAAAGAAAATTGTTCTCTTGTGTTTTTTCATTATGCTGTTTCTGTTTACTGTAACAGCAACAGAGCAAAAGGTCAGATATATCAAACCAGGCTTGCCAGCCCTACGAGTGCCAATGAAGCTCGTGTTTTACAGAAACCCTGAGAACTCCTGGCTTCCTCTGAAGTTGATTCTATCATCCAGGAGTCCATGGCAAGTATGATAAATTTTAACTGAAAAGTCCTATCTCTTCTGTAATTCAGTGTTTTATCAAAATGGATGTAATCACAGCTTGACCTATGAAGTTACAGGGATTTTCATTTTCGAGAGAGCAAGAGATGGAAAATTAAAAAGCGGTCCTTTCTATTCTTCAGAAATTTTAATGAATTCTAGTACTTTATCTCAGACTTATCTAATAGTTTGGGTGGGAGTGAAAAAATGACTAATAGGTCAAGCTCACTTTCCTCTTTCTCAGTTTCTAAAATAAATTGACTGCTTAACTTTTCTTTGACCTGCAATACCCAGACATTACTCTGTGGACTCTTCAGGAAGTGAGCAGATTTCATGGCTAATGAGCAAAACTGATTCCTAGGAAGACTTTCTGAGTTCATTTTTTTTCATGTGGAGAGGAGATAGAAGACTCAAATAAGGGACCGAGAGCTACATCTTGACCTGAAAGCAGCTGAAGCTCCTGCCTTTGTGCTACACAGCCCATGCCCTAGGGATGCGTCAGAGCATGGTAAAATGGCCTTTGTGCACAAACAAAAACCCCTCAATTTTGCCAAAAACTGCCTCTGCCTCAAAGATAAAAGAGAATGTCTTTGAAAGATATTGGTGGCTTTATATCTACAAGCTAGCTCTTCACTAGTGTGAAGGTTTTTGTTCATGAATCAAGAGATCATTAGACCCAAGGTAACCCAAATAGGGGTCAGTTTTTCCTGTGGGAGTGACAGAGAAAGACATTTTTGGAGTTTTTATCCAGACATTTCCCTAATCGAGCTTAGGAACTGGATTAAAGGCACGTGTTGTGGCTAAAATCTCAACAGTAATGGAAAACCATTTGGGAAGCAATTGCCTAAGAAACATACCTCAGAGAATTGCGTTTTCAATGGGTTTAATATGATACATCCTGTGTGATGATCCTTGTGAAATGTTTATTTGAATTTTATGATCATGTTCTGGTTTCCAGTAAAATGTCCAATAGTTTAATGATAAGACACATTGGCTGCTACATGGTTATCAAGTGATTCTTACACCACCGACAAACAGCTAATGCACTATGGGAAAATAGCAAATTATATATGACTGTGTAAGATTTTGTACAGAACGCAAATCTGAATTGACTGAGCATACACAATTTCAGAACACTTGACAAGAAATGGATGCATCTGGCATTATTCTTCAACGGCCTCATGCTATATAGTTATATTCTATACGCTTAAACCTAGAGCCTAATTCTCATATATATTGAGATCTCTTTTCATTCCTTTACCAGGGATGTACAAATAACAGAGACAACCCCAGAACAGTCGAAAATTTAGGGATGAGATACAGTCTACCTGAGCAGAGTGATGCTGTCTCTAAATATACCGGACTTCCGTTCTGATTTCTATCATGATAAAAACCCTGGAAATGTTCTTATCCAAAGGTACAACTTTATAAACATTGGAAAGAGAGACCATGACTGATAACCTCTTAAATTTTTCATAGGTATGTGTCTCCAGGGGAAATAGAATGTTTTTGATCACAGATGAGTCTTTGTAACACATTGATTGATTTTATTGCTGTAAGATTGTCAAAGCACCCAAGTGGCATTGGAAAAATTAGCAGAACTCACAAGAGCGCCCTAATTTTCTAATTAAGTACGGAAAATGAATTATTCTTTCACCTGTATTTTAAATTTTACATTACAAGTCTGTTATTTTTGCGCTAATGAAGGTTTGCTTTTTTCAGAGCATATGCTTGTACATATCAATGCATGTGAAGCATATGTGATAATTACGCATATCTCTCCCTCGTCCCCCTCCCCTCTGTCCATAAAGAGTGAGAGATTATTCTTCTACTTGTGAAACCAGACATTACAGGTTCAGTTATATTGTGCTCACTGGCAGGGAAGAAGGGGAGCAGTGAGATCTGCATGCCAGAGGAATGCCCTTTCCTGGGCAGCTGCAGGCAAAAGTAAGGCTGATCTCGCACTTACTCAATCATCTGGTAAGAGAGAGAAATGCAATGTTGGTCTTTGGTTCTCATTTTGAAAATAAAAGTTAATGGGCTTCCCCACTCTTCTGATCCTGGACAACTTTTACACTCCCATCGCTCTTCTCCATCACGCCAAGCTACTAGTATCACTTGCATCTTACCTGGGGCGAGCTTCTTTAACCTTGATTTGAAGCCCATTTTTGGCCACACTCATTAGACGTGGGACCAACTGAAATGAAAATAACTGTCAGGGTATTAAGATACTGAATGTAAACATATAATGTAAATACTGCAGTCGAGGCTGTCCTCCTAAACTAGTAGCTCTATAGGCAATCAGCTGCAAGAGGAATAAATGCGGTTCTGTCAAACTCCTTCAGCTATACTAGAGAGAGCATGTCCTTGGAGGAGAAAAAGCATTTCCCCTCAACCATTTGGAGGTCTCAGAGAGAGAGAGAAGCAAAGCCGTGGAGAACCACCCCTACATTTTCAAAACTTGTGGGGAAGCCGGCAAGGAGAAGGTGGGAGGGTGGCTCTCTGACTGCCCAGAGATGCCTGCTCCTCTGATCGCAGGGGCTGAGCATCTGCCCAAATGCCCCTGCGGCATTTCTAGATTGGTATTCATTCAAAACAAAAGGGAGAAGATGTGGACTTGCAGCTACTTGGAGGCACCTTACCGTAACTCCCCAAACCATTTCCACAAGAAACATGGAAGATGTGATATTTGCTCATTTTTGCTCAAAAAGTCCAACAAAGAATGACATCTTAACACATTTTAATAGCAAATACAGAACGGTATTCACCTTACAGAGACAGTGCCTGTCTCTCTTGACCGTGAACCCAGTTTTTCCACATTTGCCATCACCAACAGAATGGCCAGGGGCAACCACAAAATGTGACACAAAGTATTTCCAGAATCTGAAGCAGATAGTGAACATCACTGGTGTGAACTTGACCAGAAAAAAATGCAGTGTGAACTCTCGTCACAATGCAAAGGACCCAGAGCAACCAAGGAGCAGACGCTTCAGATTAACCAAGTTTATCACTCTTGGAAGAAAACTGCTGACATCGCTTTGTTCTGATGTAAACAGAGACCCTGTTTGTCTCCTGAATACTTATTAGATTACAAATATATTTATAAATCAGTTGATTCGATTCAAACGGAACCTTCTGAGTCTGGATCTCTCTCTCTAAGGCTTTTTGCTTCAGTCCAAGCTTAAGTTCAAATAAGTCCAAGCTTATTTGAAAGCTACCTCATGGTGACCTGTGAGGATGAAGGGAGGGTTTAAACTTACTTCATCAACAGGTGAAAGCAAAAAGCTGACTTTCCATCTAGCCCTAGCACACCTTCTGCAAAGCCTTTCTGTAGGGAGGACAATCTTTTCTCAAAGACTCCTCCAAGACTGGCTTTGGTCTTATTAGATTTTGTAGATGGATTGTCAAAGCCAGGCCCTTGGCCTGTTTTCAGCACCCAAGAGTCTATCTGGTCCTGCCACCAGAACCTATTCTCATTGCATTGAGCGCCGGCTGGCTCCCCTCGCAGATGGCGACGGTGGAGGAGGACAGTCATGCTGGCGTGATGGCCTGGGAGGAGGAACAGCCCCAGTCCCATGCCATGGCAATACGCAACAGCACTTCTTGGCTATCTGCGAAAGCGACAGACGCATAGCTGTTTCGTTCACTCTTTTTTCTCCTTTTTTTTTTTATCCCCATGATATGTGGGGATATCACAACAGCAGCCCTCAGTTCCCGGGCACAAGGCTGGGCAGCCTTGCCTCCCACCCCTACTTCCAGACCTTCCACAGGGAGGATGAGGCATATTTTGCTCTGGGTCCTTCTGCTGAACCCCCCCAGCTTTCTGGTGTTCATTGCAACAG
This sequence comes from Chionis minor, assembly GCA_013398295.1. Lineage (NCBI taxonomy): Eukaryota > Metazoa > Chordata > Aves > Charadriiformes > Chionidae > Chionis > Chionis minor. The sequence continues at coordinate 246,217 of VZSF01010381.1, read as the reverse complement.
CAGAAAGGGATTAATGCTGCTTGTGGCTGCTACGATTTGTGCTTAATTGAAACAGTTTCTTAACTTGGGATCAAACACTGGTGAATCATCCTCTTTTTTACGTTGTTTTAGAAACTAAGTAATTTATATGGCTATACCTTCATTGAATATTAATTTTTTCTCAGTAACACAGAACATCTGAAAAATAGATTCAGAAATCAGCAGGATAAAAGGGTGTGGTTTCAGCAAAATTTAAATGAATTCTAATATTACTACAAAAACCAGTTTTTTAGTAGTTATCTTAAACAGCTTTTACAAATCCATAATAACACTATTTTCCTCGTTACTGGCACCTGTTGCATCTCAGTGTATCTCTCTCCTTTCTCACGTATCTTCAACAGAAGCTCCCGACATGTCCAGAAGTCTTTGAAGTCCTCAGAAATTCTGCTTATGACTTTTCTTTTTGTTTACTCCACAATTTTTAGGACACTTCATTCTAAATCCTTAACCCGTATATGAAACCCTGTGCAACAACTGGTAAAAGCAAGTTGGCATTTTTGGAACAAACATCCAGGAAGTTAGTCTTGCATGTAGCATTGTGTATGGTGAGATAAAAGTGAAGTAACAAAAAAGAAATTGCCTGAGGACTAAATCAATGGGTGATCTAAGGAGTTCAGATGCTCAAATAAAGCAGAAAAAAAGTAGAGAAAGGGAGAAAATAGTAAGGACAGTTTTTCGTGCTGCTTTGATAATCACGTGAGGTGAAATGTCTTTCTAAGGCTTGGCTGTCTTCTCTTCCAGTTTTGGATCTTATAATATATGCATCTTTTTAAAACCCTCAAGTTCTAAACCTATGTCTATGACAAGTTCATTTTTAAGTAGGTCGCTTCCTGCCCAATCATTCAGCTGGAAAGATAAAAAAAAAGCGTGAAATTAATTTATGGAGATTGTTTCTTACACAGAGGTTTTACAAAAGTAGCTACCTAATCAAAGAAGGGCTATTTGTGCTATAATTCGAACGTGTGTCCTAAGGAGGAAGGTGGCAGAGTTGCTGGTGGATGCTATGGAAACCTGACAATTTTTCATCAGATTGCATGTGAAGCTCTTTTATCTCTTTGGTTTCGTTGTCTCACTGTCATCCTTCCCCACTCACTCCATGCTGACTTCTGAGCAATTTTAAAACCTTGCCATATCTGACGTAAATGCTTTAACAAGCCGAGAGCCCAGCAGAAAGAGGGGGGAGACACCTTCTAACAGCAAGTCCTGGGGGGCCACCTCCATGCCCAAGAAAATCAAAGAAGCCTTCTCTCCCCCCGCAGCCCCCACTGCTTGATGCGAAGTCCCTGATATGGTGGGATTTATGTTTAGATTATTTGCATCTGTTTCTTCTAGAATTCCTTTTGATGTGCATGATGAAAGACTCAAAAGCGTTTGCAAAGGGCTGGAGGACAGAGCGGGAGCATCACACAGCCTTGGGCCTGGCTAAGGAGAAGGGACTCCCTGTTGAGTGTTTGGGCTCTGGCTGCTGTGCCCTGCGGTGTCCTGAAAGCCAGAGGTCTGTAAGCCTCACCTTCCCTTTCCATACCTTCACATCTTGCCCGCTGTAATGAGTTTGCTCCCAGATTCTCCCTCTGGTCAATGCAGACCAATGAACAAGGGTAAATGAGATGTTAACCTGGAAGCACCCATGCCTTTGGGAGAGTCCTCATGTCTACTGGGCTTGGGTTCATCTGAAATGATATCACTGGATCGGCCTGACACACTTGCCACTTGCAGTCCAATTAGCAATTCAGTCAGTCTTAAGGGGGAAATTAATTTCTTGTAAGTTTGAGATATAAAAATAAGAAGTACTCAAATTAAGAAGGTGGCAAAATTGAGTCTTTTAGGTACTCCTATGACAAAACGTCACTGGATCATCACTTGGCTAGAAATGAAAGCTTTCATCACTTCAAGGCTTCACGTAGAGGACAGCGTCATTCCCAAGTCTGGGACCTGCTTCTGCTCACTGCCCAGCTGTGCTCGTAAAGGGGGGCACACCCCTGAGCAGACATCTCCCTTTCTGCTGAATTCCTCCCTTTTCTGCTCGCTTACAGCAGTAAGAAGGGGGTCTCACCTGGGTTCACAGCATTCTTCAGTTAAGGCAAAATTGTCGTATTTTAGCTAATTAAGAGATGCGTGAGGTCTCATCTCAGACTGATCATTGAGGACTGAGACCATAAAGGCCTGTGCTCTGTCTCCACGTCAATGCCCTCACAGATGCATTGTGGTATATGTAGGCAAATATTTTCGGTCGTTTGTATTGATTGTGAACGAGCACCCTGCATGGTTACCCAGACAGCTGATTTTACCTCGGACATCCAGAATAATGAATTTAGACAGAAATGATCAGCGAATTTGCAGCTGTGCTAACTCCCACGTAACCTGCCAACCTGCAATTCTGCTTGGCTCTCCGCACCCACAGCTGCGTGCGCAGCTGGCTGCACTGGCTGTGAAGGACGCAAGCAAGGCTGCTTGTCTGCGGCCAGGAATGCGAGGAAGGAATGGCTACTTAGGAAAACATAGTTCAGGTGGCGTGGTGTTTACCTCCAAATAGTGGGTCCATGCCACATGCATTGCACGTATTCCAAACCATGGAAGAGAAATAATCCTGTATTTTCATAGGCAATTACTAAATTTTTTCCATTTTTTGGAGAGGATTTAGGTACCTAAAAAACAAAGGGCTGCAGTGTTCAAGTTTTAGCTGCTCATTAAAGCACCTAAAGGAATGAAATGCAGGTTCCTACTTCTGCTGACCAACAGCAGAAAGAATTAGGTGCTTGAAAACAGTTCAAACATCTGGCGCGTAGTGAGACCACCTGGGGTTAGTCAGCAGAAAGTGTGGAGCTCTCTTATCCTGCAATCTTCAAGTTAGGCATCTCATCAGCTGTTTGCTCTTCCCTGAAAGTAAAGATCCACAAGTACCCTGCCAAAGGGCTGACGGGAATTGCTGTTGTCTTTTAAAATGACAGAAATTATGGCACTCATTTCAACTCATCTGAGAAATATATTACATGTGGATCTGCCATAATTTGTGAGCATTCACTGGGCAATGTGTAATAGGCAATGCAGAATGCTGAGTAATTTATTCTTAGGTTTAGAAAAGAAGGATCAAGGCACCAATCTTCAGGCAAAGTTCTGGTTAGTGAAACTAGACCAAAAGCTGATGTTCTTAGCAGTGCTGGTAAGCTTCACAGGTACATCGGTACCTCCATTGCAGCATTTCTAATCCATATTTAAGTAAAATTCTTCATTATTAATATTAGGATAATATCAGATTTAGCCCAGACTAAAGATGTCTACTGTAAGGAAGTATGTTGAACAAAGATTGATCCTCCAGATGAAAGTTAAAGTGGTGGACATTTTCATCTTCATCTTAGAATGAAGACAGTTTGTGCTCGTAAAATGTTTGCATCTTTCTGCATGAATGTGCTGATATATAATTCATAAAAATACTAGTTATGATATTTCTAAGTTTGAGTAGATTACCCCAAGTTTTGTGTAGTAAATGAAGAGAAACGTACTAAATATATTTGGACACATCAAAGATAAAAATATTATTCATAGATCTGAGGTCTATTACCTCAGGACACATTATATATTCTGTTTTTCTTATGTTCTCAAGTATTTCATTAAGCATTACTAGTTTTCTCCACTTTTTATACTTTTCCCTTTGTAATGTGCTTAAGAAAGATGTAACATGACAGTATTTGCTTTCTGAGTCAAAGTCTGTACTGTATTTTTTATACTAACTTTTGAAAGCAAAGGTTTCTGGCAGACTGTGATTTGATTACAATTCCTTTATTAATGAACAGCCAAGCTCCACACACATAGTAAAGTGTATAACATGGAAAACAAATATCAGGTGAACAAATGCCTTTTCTCTTAAAAATGTCACTAAACATATTAGTTAAGGGCTAGACTGATTTTGCCATCACTACCACTATTGCTTCTACTTTAAAGGCATTTTATCGCTTCATACCTTTTTTAGAGAACAAATGATTTTGGTGTGACTTTTCACAGAAGTAAATCAGAGATTACGAGAGCACCCTCAGTCCAGAGCATGCATAAGCACCACTTTAATCCCTTTGATGACAAAACATGCATAAAATTATCTGCTGCCTTCTCTTAAATAGAGATGAGCGTAATTTTTTGCTGTAGCTGCATGTGGAGAACAGAAGCTGTGAAGCGTGGCCAGCAGGTCAAGGGAGATGACTCTGCCCCTCTAGTCTGCTCTCCTGAGCCCCCCCCTGGAGTTCTGCATCCCCCTCTGGAGCCCCCAACATAAGAAGGACACGGACCTGTTTGAACGGGTCCAGAGGAGGGCCACAGAGATGATCAGAGGATCAGAGCATCTCTGCTACATATGAGGACAGGCTGAGAGAGTTGGGGTTGTTCAGCCTGGAGAAGAGAAGGCTCCAGGGAGACTTTATAGCAGCCTTCCAGTATCTGAAAGGGGCCTACAAGAAATCTGGAGAGGGACTTTTTACAAGGGGATGTAGTGATAGGACGAAGGGTAATGGCTTCAAATGGGAAGAGGGGAGATTTAGATTAGATCTCAGGAAGAAATTTTTCACTATGAGGATGAGGTTGCCTAAAGAAGCTATGGATGCCCCATCCCTGGAAGTGTTCAAGGCCAGGCTGGATGGGGCTTTGAGCAATTTGGCCTAGTAGGAGGTGTCCTTGCCCATGGCAGGGGAGTTGGAACTAGCCGGTCTTTAAGGTCTCTTCCAATCTCAACCATTCTATGATACTGCAAGCAATTCTGGGTCTTTTGTGCTCCAAGGTTCTTCACGAAATGCCATACTCCCCATGTGCCCCCAAGACCTGTTGAAAAAGAGGTGACATCTGTGCCTGAGGAGAAGCAGCTGGCAACAGAACTAAAGCATGAAGATCCTTATGAAGCAGCCATGTGCAGCCCTGTATGCAGACAATATCTTGTGTATCTAGGAAGAAGACTCTGAAAGAAGTTTTTTTGGCTTCTTGAGGGAGGAAGATGCTGGTAAGGGGTCACCAAGATGTTAAAAAACACCTATGAATGAAACCCCTTCTTCAAGTACCCCTCATTTGCATGGCCAGCCCTGAGAACCAGGACTTGTATTAGATTGGTTTCCTAATGGGATACAGGATCCCACCCTTCAAAAATGTGAAAGACATTGAAGAAGAGGAGGAAACAAGTAGAGCGAGACAGGTTAAAAGCTGTCTGTCTGAAGGGCCTGTCCTGGAAGGCCAGGGCAGAACTGGTGCTGTGGTCTGAAGTGATAAAGGTCTGCTGCTTGATTTTGGCTTAAAGCTGCAGCACATCAGGAGATAATCAGTGTTTTTAACATTTCCAGATACAAGAAACTCCTCTTAAATGGAGCTGGTTTTGTTTGGGACAAATCAAAAGATGATGTATGAAGACTGCGCATGTAAAGAGATCAAAAAAGATAGTGTTGTGCTTCCTGAGCCGAGGGAGAGGTGGCAGAACAGTGAGTATTTTTGCACTTTGGGTTCGTGACTTAGGACATGTAAATGTGTCGCTAGTGATCAGGGCTGCAGTGGTATATTTGCTCAAAAGGGAAGAGCTATAGCTTGTCCAGGGCTGCTAGCACAATCAAGAGAGTGAAATGGTTATGGTGACTTCTTTCTGCTCACAAGGGAAAACAGATGATTTGGATAGTTCATCACTGTCTAGTACACAGTAATTCCGTTCAAGTTGTAGATGGTCTGAATATAACATAATATGGCAGTAGGGTAATATAAAAATAACAGATATATGTTGTGGGTTTTTTTCTTCCTTTCCAAAAAGGAGCTATTATATTTATAATTGCATACAGCAATTGTACTTTTCTGGTTTCTTCGAGATCCATTATACAAATTTCCTGCTCTGTTCTCATCCTCTTCTTCTGTGTGGCTGTATTTCTCAGCTGAGAATTTACAATGATCTTTGCTTAGCAGACACTCCAGGGTGGGATTTGTCCTATGACAGGAGGGATGAGCTGCCTTCCCCAGGAGCCCAGAGTTTGTGTGTTGAGTCACCTTCTGATGCAGACTGTGACGTGCCACAGGACTGCCACCAGTTACCCACGACAGGAACCTATTTGCGTCGTTCTGTGATTCCTCTCCCACATCCTGGTGATGGGCACCTAAGTTTTGCTGCCAGACTGAGTTGGTAAGTCGCTAAGGTATGTACCTGAACTCCGGAATCTGTCTGCATCCCAAGCCCAGTAATATAGACATTGCCTACATGAAGGTATTTTACCATAATTAAATATTATACAGATGAAGTTATACAACATTAACCCTATCCCAAGGATGCTTTAGGAATCTTACAGGGATCTTAATCAAGATCATATTATCTATGGCATTAAAACACTGGCGAGTGGCTGCATCTTCTGTCTTCAAAAAAAGGGAATCACAAATTCCCATTTTCACCGAACGCTCCAGTGCCTGGCCAATTTGCCCTTAGGGCTGTAAAATAGGTTTTTCAGGTTTCTGGAAGCAAGCTCAGAATTATATTTAAATCAGAGTAAACAGGAATTATGAGAATTTGATCTTGTTATTTCTGAAACCGTTATCCATCATATATTTAATTTGGCTTTGCTAGAAACTAGTGCTTTTCAGTACATTCATATTTTACATCAGTCTGTCAGAAACTCTGGTTTTAATTTAAGAAGAGTTTGTCTTGTAAAATAACCTTACCTGTAAGACTTTTACTAGAGGTGGTTTTATACATTTCCCTGAAGTGCTGACACGGACCATCCTCCTAATCATTCACACAAGCAGACTCTGATGGATATTCTCACTGGAAAGGTTTTATTTGAACAGAGTAGGTAAAAAAATTGAAAGAATAAAAGGAAACTCTTGAAATGTTAAGCAGCTTGCCATGTTAGGTAAACTGCACATTGTTTTATGTGCTGTGATAGGACACTATAAAACGATATAATAGAAGCACAAAATATGTTCAAGGGATTTTTCCACTTAAACAATCTGTCTTGGTGAAGGAAGCTAACTGATCTTCAAAGCTGCATCTGCTAGTCCTCAAACATGTTGCAGTTTCTTCCTCTAAGTGATGAGCCGTGCACAGTGTCTAAGTTGTCAATGTCGTCAGCATGTCTCAACTAATGGCAATCACTGTTCAACATTTTAGAGCAAAGAGGGAAAAACATCACTCTCAAATAAATCTTTCAAGAGCTTATATCGCAGCCAAGATCAGGAGCTGCTCAACAGAAATGATGCCATGAGACAAGAAAAATGGACAGCTTCCATACTGGTTCAAAAGCACCCGAGCTGCTTGGCCGTGTCTGAAATAATAGGAAGGATATGGGAACACATTGCAAATGCATTGAGAGTATCTGCATAATAAAGAAGATGCACAAAGGCATTAAGCAAGCAATTTTGGACTGAAGCCATTGAATCGTATTTGGAAATGGGAATGCAGAATGCTGTTACACTGTTGTGGTAATCTACAACGTGACAAATGTGCCAGTATGGAGCATAAGGTTGCTTTCTTGAGGGTGGACCCAGTTTCATTTAAAGAGGATTTAAATTTCGGGGTCAGGCAGGTTTTTTCTCCCCTTTCCTCCACCTCCATCACTACCAAACAATCAGTCTTTTGGCTTTGATTAAATCATTCCCGCCATATTAACATTTTATCTGTAGAATTTCATTCTCTTTGCCAGTCTTGGATCAGCATTGATATTTCAAAGTAAAATAATATGCAGGATAATTAATTTATTAACTAACTCATTCTCTAATTAATTCAGGATTTCTCAGCTTTTGAATCACTAAGACAATAGAAAAAAGAAGATAAATGCTTTCTTATTAAATTGGTTAAAAGACTTACTTTTCTTATGTAAAATAAAAATGCTTTTATGTTAGTGGGTCTGTTATCTTGTCAATGAATGAAGGATTTACATGCCTAATATTCCTTTCTGCTCATAAAAGAATAGATCATATGAAAAATGTGATTTGGAATGAGTAATAATTTATTAGTTCAATGTGAGCTTTAGCTCAGCTTCCTAGGAAATAGGGCTTATATCATCATGATGTCTGCGTGTTTCTTCATCAGTCCTTCAGCCCACTATGAACGTTTTTCAACATGGTAGTCACAATTCCAACCAAATCTGGTAAAAGTATTGACCTCTAAAAGATATTCCTCAAGTTTCAGGAAAACAGAGTGCCTCGTGTAACAACAGGGCTGAAATTACTGCTCTCCATTGGAGAGAAGGCCACGGGATATGGCTGCGGAAAACTAAAATAGAACCTATTAAAAGCAGAGCCCAAAGAAACCAAATTTATGCTCATTGAAAAGCTTGTCTCCTTGAAGCTATCCATATTTTGTCTTTGGACCCCTGACTCCCTCTTATTTATACGTACAACAGAAACATATACAGAGCTTTTGCCATCTGGTTTGAAGCCATGGAGTTGGTAATGACATGTGGTGTTTGGGGGATTCCGGATGGGTGGCAGGCAGAGGACCTGGTAATTTTTCAGGCTGTAAGAGCTAACCAAAGGGGAGATGATAACAGTCTTCTGCAGAGAGATGTATATGGACTGGGTTTTCACCACCTCTCCCAGTACCAGCAGCAGGAAGTGTTATGGGGCAGCCAGCAGGAGGAAGGTTCACAAGGAGGTATATAGCATAGTAGCAAGTTGTGGAGCTCCTTCCCTGGAATGCTGTGGATGCTAAAAACATTTCTTGACTTCATTAATAACCAGCCATGCTCCACACTCAAAGGGGAGAAAAAAAATCCATTGAGTTTCCTGGCTCAGGAAGTCCTTGAGATTTAATTTTAGGGGGAGAGGAAGTGTCCAGAAGTGTTACTACAAGTTCTCTCCATTTGTGTGCTCTTTGTTATCTGTCTCTGTGTTTTGGGGATCGGGGCTTATTTTCCACAAAATGCCTTCCATTTATGTTATTTAGATTTGTTCTATGTTAGTTACAGTAGCATATTGATAATTTTACTGCTTTCAAAAGGCAAACCTCTTTAGACTAATTTATTCACACTCAAAATGATAATTTTACTTAAGACATCTGAGGGGTCTAGGTATCACCCCAGAGACAGCAGCTGCCCTTCCTTACAAGCTGGAGGCAGGACATCCATTTTTGCATCATCAGCTTCTAAATGCTCAAACCCTTTTCTTGTCTTTTGAAGTGACTCATTGTCCCTTGCACTCTTTTGGAGAGGTAATCAGGGTGTGCTACCTTCTCAGAAGGATGCCTGTGGTCCAAGCACCATCCAGGGAACCTATAGTACTTGTACCACTTGTAAGACTTGCCACCAGGACAGAAGGGGATGATGGAAGGCCAAAAATATGGATTAACTCTTCCTCGGCTGATTTGAGCAGTTGCCTATCTTTCACCATGCACTGCTCATTCCTGCGTTCCTCAAACTGGTCCCAGATGCAGACAGGGAACTGATACGTGACTTGGAGGACACATCAGGAGCTGAGGTGCTACAGTGACTTCTCATGGAGCTTCAGCACCTTCTGCTGGTGGGTAGCTACTGGCGTGCCTTTTTTTTTTTTTTCCCTTTCAATTATTTTTAGTATCCGTCTTTTACAGGAAAAGAGTGGCCCAGTTAACCACAAATGGCGCAGCTGAACTTCCTGCATTTGGGAAAATTAAAGATCAGCACTCTAGGAATGCAAGGGATGAGCCTCACCCTGGTAAAACCACCTTCCTGATCAGGCTGTCCTCCTTCCATGCTGCATAAGTATTGAAGACAGGATATCAGAAAGGATGTATCTTTGGTCTAACTCAGTGTGGGTGCTCTTCAGATTTTATGTTCAGACTTTGTGATCTGGACACAGAGTACTAATTGTGGGAGCCACCCCCGCTGCTGCATCTGGGTGACAGCTTCAGATTGTACGAGAGATTTTGGGGCTTTTTTGATAACTTATCACAGCATTGACAGCTTAGTTGCAACTGGGAATGTAACTGTTCTCCATGCATCAAGACACCAAACAATCAGAAGTCTGCAAGCTGGTGCTCGATCCCAGGGAATCATTGGGGATGAGTCTTCTGCGTCTAGCCTGAAAGGCTTGCACTTCTAAGTGTATATATATGTATATATATACATACAAGCAATTACATACTTACAAGTCTGGAAGGTTTATGCTTCCATAAAAATAAAAATATTAGTCATTTACTATTCATATTCTCCATTCTAAAAAGTTTCAGTCACCCAGATAAAATTATGAGAACATCCCCTAGATCGGGCTTCATCCTAATTAAATTAGCCTAATTACATTAGCAGTAAAAAATTCTTAAGTGTACTAGCTAAGTTATTATTAGTTATTAAGCTAGTCATTTTCATGAGAAAAATCTTCTCTTTCTTTGGCAAATAGACATTAAAAAATACAACCACTTTTGTCCTTTCTTTCTCTCATACAGAAAGTTGTGCCTCCACAGAAATGAGCTGTGTGCAAATAATGATTAATGGTCATAATATGTAGAGAGCTGTGTTAGTCATAATCGTATTAGGCAGTCAAATAAAGGTTAAATAAAATGTAGAAGTATTTTTTTCAACTCTTGAAAGTGAAGCTGTACAACGAATGTTAATACCTGTTGGACATGGTTTTACCCAGTGCAGTGTAACTCTAAATGTGATGAAGGAGAGGTCACTTTGAGAGATTTTTCCCTGGAAGTTGTTGGTGGGCAGTAGAGAATGGAGCAGGCAGACGCGTTTGTGAGGCCTCGCTGTGAGGATGAACTTACCAGTGCGGAGATGATTACAGATGAGCAAGAGGACAAGAACAAGACTAGTAATATTTGGAGAGGAATAGCATCATAAGCTTGAATAGCAACTAAAGCTTGATGGAAAAGCAAATCAGAATTACTCAGTGATTTAGAGGTGAGATCCTGTATAGTAGCATTATGGAAAGATAAACAGGTACTGCTTTCTTCAGTTTAAGGTGTTAGACTAATCATGAGATTATACCACAGAGCAATGCCTAGATGGCCTTTTTTTCCCTCTAGCGTATCTACACATAGATACGAACAAACACACACACTCCCTCACATGTTGGGTCAAATTGCTGATGAATGTGACAAACTAAAATGGAGTAATATAAATTGTTGATACATGATAGGCAATTACATCTGCATAAAATGTATTTTAAACATATCGTTACCATGCAATTATTTAATCTAGATCCTATATACTGAAACTAAGGTCTAGACAAAACTTTTCAGTAGTATCTGGGGCCAGCATGGGGAGAGAGAACACTGATGAACTTCTGGATTTTAATCAGGATACACTCCATGCTTTACTCTAATAGAGACACAAACTCATTTACAAACCAACAGGCCTCATCTGATTTGAAACCCCATTTTATAAAATATCAAACAACCTAAGAAACTTTCCTCCTGGCATTAAAAAATCTTTTTTAGAAAGTTTAGTCTGGCTAATTTGGCACTTCTCAAGCAACATCAAAATACTGCTACAGTCTAGTTTCCATAGGGTTTTGAAACAAGACACTCAAAATTTCATACTTGTAAGTTAAAGACAAACCCTCAAAAACGTTCATTTTGTTAACAAGCTCTGGAAATCCAATGCATCTATTACCCCTGTGTTTTGTATCCCCAGAAGAAAAAAGGAAGAAAGTCCCACAGACTTTCACTTGTGTTATATTATTGGTACTATAGCTACAAACTCCATTTGGGTTACATTGTCCAAAACCATTTGGTTTTTCTATAGTAACACTCTGAAAAATTTCCATAAAATAAAAGGGAAGGAAAGGCATAGCAAAGACATTTTCAGGGTAGTTTTGTGATTGTCTGTTGCAGAAAATGTAGGCTTTACAGGGACTGAAGTAAGGATATGAGCTACGTCAAGAAGTCATGGACAATTATAAGAAAATGTAGTTTCATCTAATATTCATTACTGGAGATCTAGAAATAACTGTGTTGACCTGAGATCCCAAATAAAAGTCTAAAGAGGGAAATGAAATCTTGAAGAACTGGTTTCTCATTTCTGACAAAGGCGAGCATTTGCAGCTGCTGTATTCCTTTTGTACTCACAACCTCTCCTCTCCTAATTCAGATCTCTTTCCCAAACTGATTTCTTCTGGTGGACCTTCATTCTTAAATATTGTTCCTGCTTTTAAAAAAATGTAACAAGTCTGAAAGTGAGCATTTGCTGCCCTCTTCCAGAAATTTTGGAAGACTTTGTGCATTGTAGAAACTCAATGAGAAATGTATGAGCTAAGGTAAATTCAGTTTCCTTGAAGAATTAGCCAGTCCCGATTAACTGCTCATAAAAGTAGTCTACTTCTGAATATTTTTCGTATCTCCAGCTTCCCCACCCCAGTGACCCTGGCATGTTTTTTTTTCTGGAAATCTTCACATCTGTGTCCAACACAACAGCATCGGAAAATGCATAAATATAGCAACAGCATGAGTTGGCCTCAGAATCTTTCCCACTAAATGCTAACATATACTAAATAGTCAGACAGAAGTGAAGGCACAGGAGCGCTGTTTTTCTCATGGTTAGGTGGATTTCCAGGCTGCACCATGCTCTAGCACTGGGCTCGCCCTTCACGTAAGCTCCACGGTAAGAGCTCTGCCCTGATTTACACCAGTAATTTCACAGGATTATCAGGGCAGGTCTGATGGAGCAGCATCAGGGCTGACCAGGCATATCTCAGGCTTCAGAGAGGAATGAGGATGAAGAGGATGCTGGCTTCCCTTTGGCGTGTAGGGAGGCCCCATGTCCTTGCATTCCCTGGAGCACTGAAAAGAAACAGATAAATGGAGAACCTGAGCTGGGGGCAGACACACCAGAAAACTTTGGGAAATTTTAAAACAACTGAAACCAAAGTTTTACAATGGGAAGTAGCAGAAAAAGCGAACCATAAGTGCTGCCATCTGCACTGCTTGTAGCATAAAGTACAAGATGTACGTCTGGGGCTGCCAAAGGTTCCGCAGATACATCCTCCTCTAAAAGCCCTGAAATGCAGCACTGATGGTGGGACTGAAACAGCCTTTGGCAGCCAGAGCTGTGTTCAAAACTCAGAAATGGAACCACCTCGTGCATTTTGGATGGACATGTTTGTCAAAATACTGTTTTATTGTAGCAGCAGTGGAGGCTGAGACTGTTGCTTAAATCCCCATCAAAACACCAAAGGGAGAAATATATATATACCTGCTCAGAAAAGAGCACAAGTCACAACCAAATAGACTGTCTTTTCCATGTCATTAATATTTATAGTTTTACACCTTGTAACACCACTCCCCACCAAAGCAACTGCTCACCAGGCTTCATTAATATTCATAGTGGTAAGCCAAGTAACACAACTCATAACTGGTGCCTATTCGCAGTACTTCATTAATATTTATAGCTCTATATGCTCTATAGTTGATTTAGCTAACTTATATAAGTTCACAGTATCATGATACTGAGGTTAACTTACACTGTGGCCTTTCAGGCTAAGCAGAATCTTAAAATAAAAGCTTGGATATGAATTAATGTTACTATCTGCAATAACTTCCATTCTCGTAGTATTTAACCTTCTAGTTCATCTTGTATTCAATAAAGATTTTTCGTTTGCAGCATAAAGACTCTTTGCAAAGTAAAATTGAAGCAAAAGTCATGTCTGTGGCCTACTATGGTAGCAAAACTGTTTCCAGAAGTCATCAGCATTTTCATTACTAGTCCAGGCATACTTAAGAGATGCTGCAGATTGGATTGTGTTGGTATAATAGAGTAATAAATTACTCTTACGCTTAATTAATATTTGATACAAACCTTAGTGACCTACTAGAGGTCATGCCACATATCTTTATTCAACAGTTAGGTATTTAGTCTAAACTAGTCCCTCTGTACTCAGTGGGGGTAAACAAACTTCATGTAGCTCCAAGATAAAACTACCCCAAAGGCTGGGAAGAATAAGGCCCAGGCTTTTTATTACAAAGCCAAGAGTTACGTTAGAGATGTAAGCATTATTTTGTAGTAGCTATATAAAGACATAACTGTCAGCAATTAATTTGTGTGAAGAATGTATGTAATTAGTTTCCACAGTTTGTGTGTTTGAGGAAGAGAGTCCTCAACCATCCTGTTTAGTCATGCATCTTTCCGGTGCAAACTGACACACGGTTACGGTCATACTTGCGTGTCTTGCATCCCTGAGTCTATCCCGGAATAATACTTTATTCTGTTGCTGAGTGGAAAGAGATATCTCCTCTTTATATTGTTTAGAAAATACAGTTCCAGTTTAGCTCCAGTGTAGTACTGTGCCTGCTGGTTTTTCAGCTGAGCAATTTCGTCCGTCTTTATGAGGAACAACCAACAGGGACTTAAGCTTTCAAGTTTTCACTATTAATTGTATGCACAAAACCTTTATAGTGCTATTGATTGCTCTACAGTATGTGTAAAGCCACAGCCATGAAGCTGTCACATTTCATAATCAGTTCAGGTGTCTAAATTCTCATATCCTAACACAGAGATCTGCAGCCTTTTAAGGGTAGCGTGGCTGGACAAGCTTCCTTTTCCAAATTAGAGCTGAAGTGTGTGGGCATGAGCTCAGCAGAGCTTGTAAATGCTGTTAAAGAGGCAAAATGCCGTTGATAGACCAGTGATGCCCCTTTCCCCATGGGCAGACAAGGATTTGCAGCACAGCTGGTCCCTTCTCCTTACCTCAATGCTCATCTCAGCCATGCCCACTCCCAAAATGTGCCCAAGGGCCCTCCATGTTATGCGATATAAGCTGTGAAGTCCTGCACTAGCATAACGATGTTTAAGCTACTAGACACTTTATGGTGCTGATATATTAGCATTCACAAAATTAGATAACAATGCAGAATCTCCCAGTGTTCATCCTTTTATACCCTTTTGCCTTCAAACTGATAGTGGAGCAGAATCCACCCTCCCACCCACCCTTCTCCTTGGGTTTTGAAAGCAATTTCCTTTTCTAAAAAGAGAGTTTCAGGGCACTACCTAACCTTGTAGTAGAACAAGTACTGGTCCAAGTGATTGATACTTAACTAGGGAAACGAAGGACTGAGACAGGGGAAGTAGACAAGTAACTGTGAAGGTTTAAATGTGAGGAAAAAAATGTGATTTCTCAATTCACGGCTGCTCTGTACTCACTTGGACAGAGTGGTTCAACAGAGCCTGATGTATGGCTCAGTGTGGTGAGAGTGGTTACAGCATCCTGCTGTACTGGTGAGTATCCCTGCCCTGGCCTTAGATACAGAGACATGGGTAAAACGCATATGTAAACCTCAAGCGAAGGTTCAGAATTGTGTGGTTCTGTTCCACAAATTAACATTTGCATTAGAAAAAGCTCTTAACCGTCTGTTGAGGCAGCTTTAATCTCACTTTGACATGCTGCTTGGCCTGAGTGTCTGTCCCAAAATCTGCTTTGTTTGTTTTACCCTTTCATTTTTCTAGAGGGGGGAACCCTGAAGGGTGAAGGAACTTCTTCCTCAAATGATTGTTTGAAGACTCTCCCAAGGCAAGTACCATCAGCTACAAGTGTGAATGAAATTAAGAAATGCGTGGGGGGAGTAGTGGAGAGCATTTAACATTTCTGGCCACAGCTGCTCAACGGCTCTGCCCATAGGCAGCAGATAGCACTAGAGACAAACAGGAAGAATTATTCTTCAATCTAAGAGCAAACAAGCTGCACAATGCAAAGTGCATCCCTTGATATCATGAGAGGAAGGCTTTTTGATGTAATGATTAGTTTTAACGCTTCTAAATGCTGGGGGAATTGCATCCATTAAATGAGGCATCGGGAACAACCATGCAGTCTCGTGCACTTAGGTCCTGTCTCACATCACGGCTCGGTGCCTGCACTGTGGTCTCTTTCTTGCACTGTCCCACCTGGGTCTAAGGTGAAGAGTCATGAGTGGGAGCAAAGTCTTGGTGTTGTGCCGCAGCTGTGGAGTGAGTCTCTGAGTGGGAGGCCCATGCTCCAAAACTCCCTGTCGGATGGCTTGATCCTCAACTTGAGCTTAGCATTGCATTGCCACTGTCCATCACGCAACATTATATGCATGGGGGAGGTCGTAACAGGAGAGCAGAAGTTTGAGAGCTGTGAAACAGGCATACTGGCTCCGATGACATGAACACCACATGTTCAGTGAGGCCAGGATATCACCCACAATTGCTCTGCTTTGCCTTGCATCTCAGGGTGTAAATATGGTGCAGATGTAAGACTTTGCAAATAACTCTTCAGAAAGTAAAACAAATGTCTATGTGGGTTTGGGACTGGAGATGAGAGATACCATGAGCATACCATCAACTAGGCAGTGCAGCAGTGGATTAGTGCTTCAGCATGTCACCTATCCCTGTGGCCAGAAGAAAACTGGCCAACCTGTCCGGGCTTGGAGTCTCCCTACTACTCTAAGTGCCAAGAGCACATTGCACAAAGCTTGGTAAGGGGAGGGTTGGACTGCTCGTAATAAATATTTTTGAAGTATTTAATGAGCTAGAGCGGTTTTCTTGGAGGATGATTTATCCTCTTTCGCCTCTCGTGTTTGCTTCCAAATGGTATCTTAATTGCTTTTCTCCTACTTGTCCATCAATTAAAGCCTCTCTTCGCTTTTCCCTTTATTTTCAGCAGATGACTTAATTTTCCTTGTTTACTTCCTAATTAATGATCTGGCACTTTTTGCCTTCTCTAAACTCATTGCATTGAGAACTCTGTCCTTAACTACTGTTTCTTGAGAGCAGGAAAATGAAATTTGTTTGCTCCAGACAAAATTAATTTGACTCTTCGCTTTGCTTCCTCTCTTCTAATGAAGCCAATGTAGCTTAAAACATTGACTGCATAAAATGATTTTTTGGGATCAGATACCCCTTCTTCTTCTGTCATCTTTGGCAATGCAAGCACATTAAAGTTAGTTCTCTTCAGCTATCAGTATTTTTCTGCAGGAGAAATCAATACCTGCAATAATAGTTTGTGTGATTTAAACAGTAGTAGTATATGCTACAGTTTTTCACAGATCTACAATTTTTCCAGTCTCTTGGCTATGTGCAGCAGATGTACGTATAACTCTTTAATAGCAAAGTGAGATAAACATGTAATAGATATGCTCACTGAAAAACCAACAGTGTAGAAAAAAAGGCAATGCACTCATTGGCATGACTTTTAAGCAGATGTAATTTATTCACTTCCTCATAGGTCTGAATCATTTATTTGCTGTGATTTTTTTCAAGTAGCAGTCTATTTCTAGCTGTTAGCCATATCATCAGTTTGTGTGTAGGTGAAGGTGAATGTGATGCCCACCACATATCTTCCGATTATGCTTAAAATATCATCACATGGAGAATACCAGATTTTGGGTTTCCCAGGGGCAGAGGCTGGCCCACAGCTGTGAGCAGGTTGCCCCAGGGCAATTCCCTCTCAGTCCTTCTGTTCTACAAACCCACACTATCACAAGCCTTTCTGCATTGCTAAATGGGGCTGCTTCTCATTACCTAAATAGTGCAGTCTTGTGCACAACATAACAGTTTTGCCGTGTGGAGAAGAACACATCTAATCAGTCAGTCACCAGGGGCATTACGTTCTTCAGGAGACAGCTGGTCACCACACAGAAGTGGACAACAGCCTCCTGGGAGACCAGGTAAGCAGTGGATAATTAAGACCATACTCACATGTTTATGTTGACAGCCAACCCCTTATTCACCAGCTGATGATACTACTGAAATCCAAGGGTATATACAGATCAAAGAAGACTGAATGGGAAGACTTGAATTCTATGGAAATGAAAGAAACTTTCCATACTTTCTCATTCAAAGCTGTTCATAGCATCTCATGAGACAAGCAAGAGACGTCCTGTATGAATGATGTATCCTTAGTGCAAACCAACAGTGTCCTGCTGCTGAGGCAGTTGTGTTCAGCTACATGATGCAAATCATTGTACTCAACAACTTTTTCCCTCAGTCTTTACTGGCAACCTCTCTTCCCACACGTCTCAAGTGGATGGACTGCAAGGCAGGGACTAAGGGAGCAAAGTCCCTCCCACTGTAAGAGAACATCAGGTTGATGACCACCTGAGGAGCCTGAACATACAGAAGTCTATAGGACCTGATGAGATGCATCCCAGAGTCCTGAGGCAATTGGCTAATGTAGATGCCAAGCCACTCTCCATGATATTTGAAAAGTCATGGCAATCAGGTGAAGTCCCCGGAGACTGGAAAAAGGGAAACATTGCACCCATTTTTAAGAAGGGGAGAAAGAAGGACCCTGAGAACTACCGACCTGTGAGCCTCACTTCTGTACCTGGGAAGATCATGGAACAGATCCTCCTAGAAGCTATGCGAAGGCACATGGAGGGCAGGGAGGTGATTTGAGACAGCCAGTATGGCTTCACCAAGGGCAAGTCCTGCCTGACCAACCTTGTGGTCTTCTATGACAGAGCAACTACACCAGTAGACAAGGGAAGAGCTACGCACATCATCTATCTGGGCTTCTGTAAAGCCTTTGACACAGTTCCCCACAACATCCTTCTCTCAAAATTGGAGAGGTCTGGATTTGATGGGTGGACAGTTCGGTGGATGAGGAACTAGTTGGATGGTCACATCCAGAGGGTAGTGGTCAATGGCTCAATGTCCAGATAGAGATCAGTGACAATCGGTGTCCCTCTGGGGTCCGTATTGGGAGCAATACTGTTCAATATCTACATCAACGACATAAACAGCAGGATTGAGTGCACCCTCAACAAGTTTGCAGATGACACCAAGCTGAGTGGTGTGGTTGACACACCTGAGGGACAGGATGCCATTCAGAGGGACCTGGACAGGCTTGAGAAGTGGGCCCATGTGAACCTCATGGGATTCAACAAGGCCAAGTGCAGCATCCTGCGCCTAGACTGGATCAGGCACCAATATTAATACAGGCTGGAGGATGAAGGGATTGAGAGCAGCCCTGCCAAGAAGGACTTGGGTGTACTAGTGGATGAAAAGCCAGATATGAGCTGGCAATGTGCACTCACAGCCCAGAATGCCAACCATATCCTGGCCTGCAACAAAAGAACCATGGCCAGCAGGTCAAGGGAAGTGATTCTGTCCCTCTACTCCTCTCTGGTGAGACCTCACTGCGTCCAGCTCTGGAGGCCCCAACATAAAAAGGACATGGACCTGTTGGAGCGGGTCCAGAGGAGGGCCACAAAAATTATCAGAGGGTTAGAGCACCTCTGCTATGTGGACAGGCTGACAGAGTTGGATTTGTTCATCCTGGAGAAGAGAAGGAGACAGAAGAGGCTCTGGGGAGACCTTATATTGGCCTTTCAGTAATTAAAGGGGGCCTACAGGAAAGATGGGGACAAACATTATAGCAGGGCCTGTTGCAATAGGACAAGAGGGTGATGGCTTTAAATTAAAAGAGCATAAATTTAGGCTAAATATAAGGAAGAAACTTTTTACAATGAGGGTGGTGAAACACTGGCCTGGGTTGCCTGGAGAGGTGGTAGATGCCCCATCCCTGGAAATATTTAAGGTCAGGTTGGCCAGGGCTCTGAGCAACCTGATGTAGTTGAAGATGTCCCTGCTCATTGCAGGGAGATTGGACTAGATGACCTTTTAAGGTACCTTCCAACCTCAACTATTCTATGATTGTCTTTAATGCTTTAATTCTTTGGTATATTTGCCAATAGAACTGCTAAGTACAGTCTTTGAAGTACATTTTACACATTGGTCTTATGAGTTGCTTAATACCTCTCAATGTCTCCGAGAGATATTTCTGTGCATACTTAGGTGCATGTTTGCCATATAGTTTAATTCAGCATTAATGGAACAGTATAAAAAATAAGGCAGTAATAGCTTTATGAATATTCATGGAAAAGTCACGTAGCTACTATTGGTAACATATTCTCTTTTGTGAGTGTTTTAATGACTTGCTGCTTTATTCATGCAAACAGTTGCAGCCCCTGGGTGTTTCACAAATATTAGCATGTATGTCTCCCTGTCCTCCAGAATAGTAATTAACCATGTCCCAATCTAGTTTTGCCTTTTAGAAAGACGTTTGGTGAGCAAAAACGCATCACTGGGACAAGTCATTGAGATGCTTTACATGAATTACATTAAATATTAGGCAGTGGCTACTGTACAAACAGCCTATAAGCACGGTGAGCCACCTGAAATAAGGCCCAGATCACAGAAAAATATCACAAGAAGGAAGACAACAGTTCTTCAGGTGATTTAGTTGAAAAGAAAAAAATTAATCAAACTGTGTCCTGATGAGTATGCAAGTCATTCACTTACTGCCTGGGAACTGGTTTAACTACCAAGAATGTGCCAGAACCACGCTGCCGAATCCTATTGCATCTTCAAGTCCAGTCATAGTCACTGAAGTCAGACCAACAGCACTTTGCTTACAATTTCCACATCCACATTACAGTACGATTCTGGGGATCGTGGAATTATTTTTGAGAGGTGGAATAAGGTATTCATTAAGCTGATCTCCAGGTTTAATGAATGTGCTAGAACACCTGCTAGCATTGGTGATTTTCAGAGTTCAAGATTATAAATTTGTTTCACTGTAATAAAAATAATCTCTGCTAGGATATGCTGAATCCAGGAATAATTGATCACAAAACTGCAGTCTTTTCAGAAAGAATCATTTAGAAAATTCAGTCCATTTACAAAGAACTTCTGGTGCTTGCCAATGACATGCATAGACGGAAAGAAAAAAAATTGAAAGTTTCTAACAAGATTTCCAGCCAAAGTGCTGATTTCTCATCCAAGCCTTTGACATTGGTAAGTCCAAGAAAGCTGTCAGTGGATGGATAGTCTATGCAGCCCTTCTTAGAGAACAAGACACATTTAGGAACAGTAATGAATGCTCAAAATACACTAGTTAACCTATTTAAAAAAAGTCATATACTTCCCCAATCTGCAGAATCCTGTGAATTATCCTGTTTTGCAACTTTATGCAGTTCTTCAGCTCTGTCCTCTACATTTAATAGTGAACTATGATTTTTAGTCAGCTTCCTGCTGTGATACATTAGAAGAAACTACTAGATCATTGTGTTGCTCCAGAGCAGATAAAATTGTTATTGCTTATGGAAAATGGCACATGATTCATCTGGTTAAACAGTCAGCTGATTAACTGGGAAAATAAATAAAATAGAATAAAATATAACATTAGACTGAACGACATATTGTTATTACCGTTCTTTTACTAAAAGAGGATAAGGGCAACAACAAAAGCTCAAGAATGTGGAAGAAATTGTACAGACATCAAGTAAAAAAAAAAATCTTTGCCCCAAAATTCTAATAATCTTGGTCTCGTTCTCCAATGCAATCTCCCAAACTGTGGCATAAACCCCATCCCCTTCTGTACACCCATGTCAATGATGCAAAATCACAGTCTTATAACCTCAGGCCAATGTATGTCCTCCAACTGTAAGCCACTGGCCCACACTCAGAGTGCCAGAACCGTCCTTACAGATACCTAAAGCAAGCCCACATGTCCGTAACTCTGTCCCCATGGGTCTGGCTCCGTGTCCTGAGCTGGAAACATCAGATAGGTCCCAACATCAGCAGGATCCTTGCAGTGGATGTTGTACTGGGACAACCACCCCTCCAGTGACATACATAAGTCATGCAGGAGACAACTCCTGCACAGAAGGATTTAATGACCATCAGTAGCTGCCTGTGTGTTTCTGTCAGGGAAGTCACTGCCAAGTGGCAAGTTATCTGCCACTACAGCCACCGCATACCCTTTTTGAGACAATTTCTGATCTACCAGCTGTAGGCTTACTATAGCTTGGGATCTTCTGCTGCTGACAGAGGCAACGCCATGGGCTTACACAGAGAATTTCCTTCCTTCCTGTAGGTTTATAAAATAAAAAGTAAGTTTTGTCTACTGTAAAAACAGGAGACAGCAAGGAGGCAGAAGTACTGTTTGAACAAAAGAACACAGCAGTTTTATGAATAAAATTGTTGTCGCTCTGAGAGTAGGCTTGCAGCAAAACTTGCCATTTTCCTTCAGTTTTCATGGTACTATCCCAGTCCCTGACACTAATAGTGGTACAAATCTTCTAGGGACTAACATCAGGTAATCTCATTATGTGGTGTTTAAAGCAAGATGTCACAAATATTTCCAAACTTGTCCTTGTATGTACTATGAGCATAAAAAGAATTAATTCAGCATGAGTCTACTTCTCAAGATGGGTGATATGGATTGAGGGGCAGGTCCTCATCAGTAAAAATCCCTTGGTGTGCCCTAAAATGACTCACCAATACATAAACTTGTGCCCTTGTGTGAAGAAATTCTCTTCAGACCTAATTTAGCTTCATCCTTCCAGCAGAGAGAGAAGCAGACCTGCGGTGATGGGAACAATGGTTGCACTTCAGAAACAACTGTCAAGAAGTGAAGCTGGCCTTAGGAGGGTTTTAGGAACCAAAACAAAAGAATGGGCTGCATGTGGACTCAGTATGTGTGGCAAATACAGAAACCCTCACAACTTAAACCTCTTCCCTAAAGTGGGCCTGCTTGTGGATTCTTTGACTCGGTATTTGTTAGCTGGGCAATTTGGAGCTACTTACAAGAAATCTCAGCATTAGGCACGAAAATGTTCTCTGCTTGTGTCTTGCTGAAAGGGAAAAGATTGCCACGGCAGAATGGGGAGGAGAAGTGACAAAGCACCAGTTGGGACAGAAATCCTGCCAGAACCAGTCTCTGCAGAGGCGCAGGGAGACTGGGGATGCAGCTAGAGATAAAACTGTGATTTTTCTGGTTATGTCTGCGGCAGGAAAAGGAGTAGAAGTCAGCTAAGGTATTAATATTAAACTTTTTTGTTA
This sequence comes from Chionis minor, assembly GCA_013398295.1. NCBI lineage: Eukaryota > Metazoa > Chordata > Aves > Charadriiformes > Chionidae > Chionis > Chionis minor. The sequence continues at coordinate 223,460 of VZSF01010381.1, read as the reverse complement.
TTCACGTATCCAGAGCCAAGACATCTGACAAAAGCTTGCTTCATTTTAGGTCTGAGTCTGTCCTGATAAGAACAAGGTAACACGAGCACCCATACAGCACTACAACTGCTCCCAGCTGGTTCAGTCCAGAAACTATTACCCATAATGTTTCTTCTGTTTCTCTTTTCACTGTCTGCGAGGAGAGCTCCCATGAGCTTTGGGAGATCTATCTGGGTCTCTGGGGAGCTGCTCTTCCCCACAGCAGGGTGGTCTGTCTCAGTGTCTTGTTCCCCAGAGTTATTGACCACGTACCTCCTAGGGCTGTAGTTGTCATCAGATGGCTGGTGACCAGTTTTCTGGGCCATCAGGAGGGGTTTGTGTTTCTGACAATATAGACAGTAAGTATTTGTCCACTTCTGAGATTGGTGGCCAGAGTTTTGCCCCTTTCCTCACAATGCTCTGGGATCATGGAAGGCTCTGGCAGATCTTCCCCACGGTGCTGCTCAGGGGGGCTCTGAGAGAGGTACCCAGGGGTGCAGTGCAGCTTCCACCTTGGAAAAGCACTGACTGTGGGCACGAGGAAATCTACAGCCGTGATGTGGAGGCTGCCATTACACTCTGTAATAGGTCGTCTTTGTGGTCTAGTTAATGGCAGGTGAGCATGAAGCATCCTAGGAGGCTCTAGTCAGTGTTCTGCATGGGAGCTTGGACTAATCCTCTATCTACAGATAGATTTGGTTGTTTAGGCTCCAAAGACACAGGAAGAGGACTTACACGGCTGACTTGTATGCTCTCGTTTACAAGAGGCAACATATCTTCACTATGTGCTTTCCATTCCACTTGGATGCCTTCACACCCCTTTTTAAGGACATGCAGAGTCCTCATTCTTTCTGTAATTGCTACATTCCATGCAGTATACGCTCTTCTGGAAAGAAGATCTATTCAGTAAACATTGGCATAATGAAGCCTTCTTTCTTCACTTGTCCATTGGGGAAGAAGAAGTAGCTCTTGGAGGATTGTAGCAACTTTATTGCAGAGAGCTTTTTAAAAGAATTTTTTCTCATTCTATGAAAAATGGTTTCGTGGTGGGGGAGGTCAGAGTCGACTCTTGCCATACACTGCAGGAGCTGAGAACTTTGCTTACCCATTCTGAAAGCAATATTACAGAATTGAGGCATAAATGTTTTAGTTTTCAACTCTTTAAAGGCAATTTTTTGCACTGCTGCCATCAAAACATTATGGTGCCAGGTGAGATAGCACCTTGAAAGAAAAGCTGCTACTGAGCTGCCTGACAAAGAAAGCAGAAAAGCAAAGATTGCTGGGGAAGGATGTTAATTTTCTGGACTCATAATGAAACACAGGTGAAACGAGTTTTTGGAAAATGAATGCAGGTTTGTCAGCTGAAATTCTCCAAGGTTCTAGTTTTACAATGTAAACGGCCCAGATTTTAGGTTAGTGAAACCTCTATCAATACTTCACTGCTACAATGTACCCATGTGATAAAATTGGTTAAACTAATCTTTATAAACAAAGAAAAAGAGGTAGTGGCTCTAATTTATATCAAGTCACATTTGCACAACTCTTGTCAACTTGACTGGAACATTTACTTCAGCTGTCTGAAGAGAGAATCAGATCTTTGAATTTACTCTAAATGTACAAATTCTATCAACTAGTGCCATTAAACAGCAAATTGAATTGAGAATATGTGGATTACAGCTATACTGGAAATAGATAATTAAAAAGAAATTCCTCAAGATAAATGAGCTCGAATCACTCTGAGTGCTTCCTTCAAAGAATCATTTTAAGGGTTTCTGGAGAGATTTTTCTGGGCACTGTATCTCTGTTCTGAAAGGAATGATGATGCCCTAAATAGCATGACTTTGGCTCTGTGCAATGAAGTGCTGCAGTTCATTAAATGCTAGACGACTGGGAAAGCTTCTTTTGTTCACTTTAATGTATAAGGCTTAAAGCAGAAGTGTTTAAGCAGTCTGAAAGACAGAAGTTTACCATATTGCAAAATGTTGAACATGTTCCCCAACAGTTAAGTAGCTGTGAAACCTTTAATAATATGGACATTTTCACTGTGACAAGCACTGATGTGGTAATACACGAGTAACTCATCCATCTTTAGAGGTACGCTTACTGGTCTTGTGCAATGAAGAAGAGGGTGGGTAGAGTTTTAGAAGGTAGTTGGTTGAATCCAACTGGAGCAGTAAGAAGCTTCAATTTAGCTGTGAACTCTGCAATTATAATATCTTGCATCAGCTGGCCAATGGGTCATTGTGCATGGTTTTCTCTAGACTGGAGAAGTGCACTGTGCTAATTTTTCATAGTCATCTGGGTCTAGAGCTTCAAAGAAACTTCACTCTTGACCTGATTTTAGGTGCCTCAATGAGAGCATCAGTGTGTGTCCCAGCTCTGAGTACACTCTCATCTCCACTACAGATGTGGGGATCTGGATGTCCCCAAAGGAATGAACCTGCCTCTCAATGGCTGAACAATCATTGAAGGGGAAAGACCACCAGAGAAGTGTTGATGTGGAGCAGGACAGGCCGCCTGGCACCTCTTTTGTGAGGACAGGCTGATGTGGGGCCCTGACTGCTCAGGTGCATGAGATGCCTCTCTACTGCACCAAGTGAGATGCCTGTATTTTGGAAATATATCAGTCTTACAGACGTCCTTACGGGCATTTCAAATAAGCTAGCTGAGATGACTCCAAGCTCAAGGTCTTTGCTTCTTATTGCCACAAACCCGTCCTTGCTGTAAAGAGCAAGGAGAGTGCAAGATACTTCAGTCATGGCTGTGACTTCTCTAAGAAGTTGAAGGCCAGGTGTTACATAACTGAATCTAGGAGAGTTTATGTTCTGTGTCAGATCTAGTCCCTTGTCAGGAATAATTTTCTAGAATAATTTTAATTATCATAACTTGTTACTTGTGAGATATTCCCACAGGCAATTTCTTTTATAGAGGGTTTTTTTTAATCTACAGAAGACCTTCTTGCACAGATCTTGTTTAGAGAAGTCAGTCTCTGCAGAGAGGTATTTATTTTTAGTTTACATTAAGTATGCTATTTTTGTATAATGTGCAGTTTATTTCTCCCTCAAATACTCTTACAAACATAATGGCCACTGGCATCTCTAGTATACGTCATGAAAGTCTTCTAAAAATTTAAAGAGTGTATTACATGCTTGGAAAAAGCAAGAATCTCTTTGCTTCATAATACCAGGTATTACCGTGTTGAGCAATGACCATTTAAATTTATTTTTATACTTTATTAGTAGCAAGGAATAGTTTAATACATAATTTTAAAAGCAACAACATTTATGGATATGATGTGGAAAACCTTTTGGATGGAGAAGCCTACCTTGTTCTGAGAGAGCAAATGTTGACTGATCCCAGGAGTTTACAGTAGCGTGTTGGCCTGTTGTAGAAGAAGAGTGTGCATGTTGAGCACAAGGCTGCACGGTTACAGACCATAAGCAAGATAAAACCTGCTTTATTATGAAAAGCCAGTCACAAATCCGATTTCTGCTCTGAAGGTGTTCCTGAAAACTCTTCCACAAAAGATGATTTGTCTTTAACAGGTCCTGAGGTGCAGACTTTTACTGGGATGCCACCAGGCATGAACCGTTCCCAGGGAAGCCAGTGATATTTTGGCAAGAGACTGCTCAGGGCAGGGCAATGCGGTGACTGCCCTGTGGCTCAAGGGAAGCAGTCCTATGGGAAGCCCAGGGGGTAGGAACGAAAAGTGCAGGAGCAAAACATCCCAGGGCAGCATCTTCTTGCCATAGATGGGGCCATCACTGACCTTGACTGCAGAAAGGAAGGCAAGATTAAGTCTCCATGGAGATGCAGAGTGATTTACAGAGCTTCACACAATCATGTGAGAAGACCACAGTTCCAGCAAGAGATATATTGTTCTTTCATGCCTGCATATTTTCTTTCTGTAGAATTAACCTAAATCATAGAATCATAGAATCATAGAATGGTTAGAGTTGGAAGGGACCTTAAAGATCATCTAGTTCCAACCCCCCTGCCATGGGCAGGGACACCTCTCACTACAGCAGGTTGCTCAAAGCCCCATCCAGCCTGGCCTTAAACACTTCCAGGGATGGGGCATCCACAACTTCCCTGGGTAACCTGTTCCAGTGCCTCACCACTCTCACAGTAAAGAACTTCTTCCTCATATCTAATCTAAATCTCCCCTCTTCCAGTTTAAAACCATTACCCCTTGTCCTATCACTAGACTTCCTGACAGAGTCCCTCTCCAGCTCTCCTGTAGGCTCCCTTCAGATACTGAAAGGCTGCTATCAGGTCTCCCCGGAGCCCTGTCTTCTCCAGGCTGAACAGCCCCAGCTCTCTCAGCCTGTCCTCATAGGAGAGGTGCTCCATCCCTCTAATCATCTTAGTGGCCCTTCGCTGGACCTGTTCCAACAGTTCCATGTCCTTTCTATGTTGAGGACTCCAGAGCTGGACACAGTACTCCAGGTGGGGTCTCACAAGCGCAGAGTAGAGGGGGAGAATCACCTCCCGTGCCCTGCTGGTCACGCTTCTTTTGATGCAACCCAGGATACGGTTGGCTTTCTGGGCTGCCAGCACGCACTGCTGGCTCATGTTGAGCTTCTCATCCATGAGCACTCCCAAGTCCTTCTCCTCAGGGCTGCTCTCCAGCCATTCTCTGCCCAGCCTGTATTTATGCCTGGGATTGCCACGTCCCAGGTGTAGGACTCTGCACTTGGCTTGGTTGAACTAAGATAACTAAATGCAGATAACACTTCTCCCTGATAAGTCTTAGACTTCATCTTCAAAATATGACATCATCTCTGCAGAAGTTTAACATGAGAATAACTGAGACAGATGAGAGCTTCAATAAACTGTGACACGATATTGTGCAGGGATACCTGCAGGTATCTGTTCTGCATCAGGATGATGGGGGCTAGTGCAGAATCCTTTCTGGGTTTTAGTAAGAAAGGCACAGCTACGGATGCTGTAATAAAATAACTGTTTTAATTACGTAGAATAAAAAGAGGAATATAGTGAACAAATCTTATATACCTTTAGATGCTGGGAATCCTGTTTTCATGCAGTATCAGATGGACCCTGGCTGCATTTTCCCACCACATACTGCAAACATCCCTTCCATGCAGACGTTCCTCCTCCCTCCCATACAGAAGTACCTCTTATTGTTGGTAACAAGCAAAATCATATACCTTGTCCCGACAGGTGTCTTTCATAACACCCACCAGTGTGCAGCACAAGCCAGCGTGGGATGTTCCAGCATGGTCCCTTACAGCAGCTGCTCATACTAACTAACACACGGGCTTCTCAAGCTCTAAGCACAAGGCCCAGTAGAGCAGATACAGCTTGCCTAAGATTGCTAGCTCCTTGAGTACAATGTCTTCCACAAGGCTCCTAATGCAGTAGCACGTCTACTACAACAGAAAGGAAAAAACCCCTAGCCTTTAATGTAATTAAACATTATTTTCATAGAGTCATAGAATCACAGAATCACTTGGGTTGGAAGAGACCTTCAAGATCATCAAGTCCAACCATAAACCTATGCCAAAACCACCCCTAAACCATCTCCCTCAGCACCACATTTACCTGTCTTTAAAATACCTCCAGGGGCGGCGATTCCACCACTTCCCTGGGCAGCCCATTCCAATGCTTGATAACCCTTTCGGTAAAGTTTTCCTAATATCCAACCTAAACCTCCCCTGGCACAACTTGAGGCCATTTCCTCTTGTCCTATCGCTTGTTACTTGGGAGAAGAGATTGACCCCCACCTCGCTATCACCTCCTTTCAGGTAGTTGTAGAGAGTGATAAGGTCTCCCCTCAACCTTCTCTTCTCCAGGCTAAACAATCCCAACTCTCTCAGCCACTCCTCATAAGACCTGTTCTCCAGATCCCTCACCAGCTTCGTTGCCCTTCTCTGGACACGCTCCAGCACCTCAATGTCTCTCCGGTACTGCGGTGCCCAAAACTGAACACAGCACTCAAGCTGCGGCCTCACCAGTGCTGAGTACAGGGGCACAGTCACTTCCCTGCTCCTGCTGGTCACACCATTCTTGATACAGGCCAAGATGCCATTGGCCTTCTTGGCCACCTGGGCACGCTGCTGGCTCATGTTCAGCCGACTGTCCACCAGGACCCCCAGATCCTTTTTTGCCAGGCAGCTTTCCAGCCACTCCTCCCCAAGCTTGTAACGCTCTCTGGGTGTATATTTTGATATATATCACACAAAAATGCCTTCTAGCTCAGTGACTACATCACGTAGGTTCTTCAAAGAGATCATTGAGAAGCATCTTGATGTCTCAGAGCTTAAGCCTGGAGCATGACAAGGGATTGGTCAGAGCTCATGTAAGGATGTGGTGGTTCTGCATCACTTGGATTTTTTGGTAGGCTGGATAACTTCATAAAATAAATCACAGTCTAGCTAAACATCCTATGACCTCTCTGGTCATTCATCAATCTGTGCTCAACTTCAACAACAAGATAAATTGTGGAATTTAGCCAAAGAAATATTCCATTGAATGTCAGGTTAGTAACCTGAACAAGTCCTTCTGGCCCTGAAATAGACCAGTCTATGACAGCTTTTCACATACTGCCAGCATGAAGCTCACCAAGCAGCACACCCACTTAAAAAGCTGAAGCAAACAGCAATAAAATCTGAGCTTTTGTTTTAATCCCTGAAGAGTCAAAGTTACTATCACAAGACATTTTCACAAAGTAAAGAAAAGTTAGAGGCTTAGATGGGATCTTGGTGAGTGTGCTGAGGCAGAGCTTCCTGAGGGTCCATGTCTGACATGCCCAATACAACCCATGTAGCTGTATGAGAGTATACATTCATTATGTCTATTGTGTCATCAATTTTATAACTTGTAGAAGGTGCTTTGTGAACCGATCTTGGAGCACAAGCTTATTCCATTTTCAGTACCACGAGGACAAGTCCTATCTTCAGCAATTTCCTCTGTTGTTTTATGAATCAGAGCATGACATTGATTGCCTCATGGCCTTTAGTTAGGTATTAAAAAAACAAAAAGATTTCTTCCCATTAACAAAGGGTAAGAGACAATCCAGCAATTACAGCTTTTTTTCTGCAAAAGGCCAAATTTATTTGAAGAAATTTGGGTCATAAAATGACTTTAATTAAACTTGCATCTCTTCGGGTTGATGGGCTTCTTTTGAGATGTTAATGACTTTCTGGAACCCAGCGAGGTGACAGTGCTGCATTCAACCCCTAAGCCAGCACATCCCCGTCCTTGCAGTTACCATGGCACTTTTCATAGCTAAGCATCAGCTTCAGGCTGGACAGTGGGACTCCATAGCAGAGTATCCACACAGCTGGCCATGTCCGTCAACAACCTCTTACAAAAGACAAGCTCAGAGCCCAATTCAATCAGTAGAAACAGGTATGATGTTCCAGCATGCCAAAAGATGCCCATGAGATATGTGTATACAGGGGAAAATGGAGAAAAAAAGTAGAGACCATTTGGAATCACATCTCCGGTTTAGTTTTCCTAAAAGAGATTGCCAATTTTGCCATGCTTAATGCTATTCTAGGATACTGTGGTGAAGGGACAGTCTGTCAGATTAGACAAGAATTGATGAGTCTGAGGAAGTTCCTTCTCAAAACAAGATTGGAACAAAAATAACATTCAAGAAATTAAAAATAATCAACTTTTATTTTCCTGTGTGCTTCCATGTTTCCAGCATATCAAGTACAGCAATTCAGACTTTTAAAAAGTGTCACACCAGGCTAGATTTCCTCTGTCAGCCCCACTGTTGCTCTGCTGTGAAGGTAGTTTTTCTTTAAGGGAAGGAGTATCATCCTTAGCCAGAAAGTCTTTGTTGCAGCAAAATGCTTTTGTCCAGGACCACACTTAGCTTTGGAGCCCTTGATTCTCTTATTTAGATAGGATAATACATCTCTGGGAACATCACAGGGTTTGGAAACCTTGCTACATGCAGCATGGCATGAAAATAAATACCCTGAATATGATGATGTTAGCTTTTGCTCTTCCATCCCTAGACTGCCTGCTGAAGTAATCATCAGCATCAGCCACTTGCTGGGGATGGGAGATTTTCTATTGTTTGCAGGTGCAGCCCAAGTCCCTTCCTGTGGTGATTTTGAATCTCAAATGCCTGTTGGGAATTCCTGAATGCTCAGAAGGCTGTACTGAAAAGAAGAAAGAACTAGGTGAAACCCATTATCTCTCTGTCCTCCTTACCAGCCTGAAGGTGAGGTCAGTACAGCAACGGTTTACTGCTATTTCAGACCTGACAGATCAAATTCTCTGTTGCTTCTACTGGTAATTGCCCAAATTTTCTGATAAACCAGCACCGTGGAAGAGCACTGTGCAAACATGTCAGGCTCGCTGGGGAAGTGACAAAGCATCAGTCTGGTGGTGTGGGGCAGCGCTTCCTCCTGCCCCATGAGCTGTTGCAGAGGTTTTCCTCCGGCTTCTAAAGATGGGCAAAATGTGATGCCTAGGTCCGGCAGCTGCTAGGAAAGCGCCTGCTCGTTCTCCTAGTATTGAGTGTCAGCAGCAAGCCTTTGGTAGCTGGGTTGCTGCTTCATGTGGACACAGCCAGTTCCAGATGGCTGCAGTGGACCCACCGCAAGGCACAGCTGATCCCATCAGCGAGTCTGGTGGCACCTCCAGAAAAACATATTTAAGAAAGGGGAAAACACCACATTACAAAGAGAGGAGTGAAGACAAAAAATTGTGAGAAACAGTCCTGCAAACACCAAGGTGAGAGAAGGAGGAGGAGCAGGAGGTGCTCCAGGCACCAGAGCACATTCCCCTGCAGCCCATGGAGAGGACCTAGGTGGAGCAGGTTTATCCTAGAGGACCGACACTTGCCCCAGGGGAAGTAGTGGCAGAGGGGAGCTGACCCCCACCACCCATTCCCAGCCACTTGCACTGCTCAGGTGGTGGAGGAGGTAGAGGAGTCGGGAGCATAGGAGTGAAGATGAGCCTGGGAAAAAGGGGGATGGCAAGGAAGTGTTTAATTTTTTGTCTTTCTTTCTAACCTTCCTACTCTATTTTAATTGGCAATAAGTTAAATAAATTTCCCTCAAGCTGAGTCTGTTTAGCCCATAATGGTGACTGGTAGGCAATCTCCCTGTCTTCATCTCAGCCCATAAGCTTTTTCATCTTATTTTGTTCCCCTGTCCAGTTGAGGAGGGGGAATAAGAGCAGCTGGGTTGGCGTCTGGCAGCCAGCCAACGTCAACCCACCACATTCCTTTATCAGGGTCCTTTTATTGGATTCTTTATATATATCAGGTATACAGTGCTGACAGGGAAAAAAGATAATTTAGAAATGACTTAAAATGCAAGAGTCCCCTATTGTCTCCATGCAGACCTCAGCAGTTTGGATAAAACACATAGGTGGAGTACGGTGAGTTAGGATGACAGATTATCAAAGCAGGCAGTTTGGGATTTGCAAAGGCCCCCAGCCCGGATGAAAGTGCCTCAATCGGACAGATTTTTGAATGTTGATGTATTCTTCACCACTTGCCACCCCTTTCCCTTTGCTTCACTCAGATGGCTCATTCCAGTCTTTGCTAGAAACCTTCTGCAGTCTTAGGTAATGTCCCACCTGCCAGCTGTCTCTGCTCACAACCAACGTTGCGCTCCAGGGTGGAGCACACTCTTTAGTTTAGACTGAACTTGTTAAACATCTGCTGGGATGCTTGAAAGCAGAAATGTTCTGTTCTCTGAGGCACATAAATGGGAACAAAACCTGCAAGACAACTGTTCCCCTATGAGGGAAAGAACAAAAAGGTGCTAAAAAAAGGCCTTGTTTTCTTCTTAGTAAATACTGCATGAAGGGATGTTATCTTTAATGTAACCTTTAGCTCCAATGTGCAGCGATGCTTTTACTCAGCTACCAGCTTTTAAAGTTTTTGGCTATGCATTAGAAATGGCAGGGATGCACTTGCCAGGGTGGTAGGAGACTGGCATTTACTTCGGTCTGGAGAAAAGAAAATGGTTTAACTGGGAGAGTTGCTCCAGAATTTCCCAGTGCTACTGGGCTAAGTAGGGTGACCATCACTTCATTGTTGGGGCCATCACAAGGGGGTAGGAAAAAACAAACATAAATATGTGGCTGTTGCTTCTTTATGTGAAATGCCACCATCTTTCTATTCAAGGCTTTGCATGGGTCTGTTACTGAACAGCCAGAGATGCAAGTGTTCACTAAAGTCCAAGGTCGTAGCAAAACCATAGACTTGCAGCAGGCAAACTCATATTAAAAATTGGCTGGACTTTGTGTACCCCCAGAGGTCTTTCATGGGGAAGTGAGCTGTAAGGGCAGACTGAAAGTAAATGGGGGACCATTCGAACAGTCTTCCCGCTTCGGACAAACCATGGCTCATTCATCATCTTGATGCCTCTGTGATTTTACAGATTTTTTTTTTGACAGATGTTCAGCAATACTTCAGTACTTTCAAAGATGGGCCTATTCATCTCAAGATAATGTCTAACACCTTATTTCTTAATTAATTTCATCTAGTTTTCCAGAGAGCAATAACATATGATCGTGGGCTGAGAAAGAAAGCTGTAATTAAATAATCTGCTGATGTCATGGACTGTCATGAACAGTGGAAAACTACAATTAAATTATAACCATTGGCTCTCAATGCAATCTGGAATTGACGGTTGTTTCCATATGTAATTAATACATCCATTCTTATTTAGGAACCTCGGGCCTGGCCCATGGTGGCTATAAATTGGTGTTTCCTTGCAACCTTCAAAGGGCTACAGCAGCTTAAATTGGCTGGAGATCTGGATAGTCAGAATTTGGTTGCTTATTCTGGGAACGGTAATGAAATATCAACCCCTTAAAAAGGACAGCGAAGCAGTATTGGTTACAGAAAGACATACGGCCTTGCAAAATCCCCTTTGTCCAGCTTTATACTGCGTTCCCCATACCTTGTGCACATTTGTGCCTGTTTGTGCCTCTGCTCCCAGTACTCAAGGCTCCCTTTCAGGGGTAATGTTGAGCCCATGTCTAAAGATCTTGGAAAAGGTGAACACAAATGATGGCTGGTCTCTTCATCACCATCCAAAGCTACAACGCCTACGCAACCTCCATTTTCTTTTCCTCCGGGTCCTTCTGTTTGTTTTCAGTGTGCAATGCTTAATACAAAAAGCTATACTGAGTTGCTGTTCATTTCATTATTTCTTGTTTGTCACCAAAAAATGAGGAAAATCACAACTTATTAACATGGCTTGTGAGGCAATGACCTTTCACCACTCTTACCAGAGCTCAGTGGAAACAGCAAAAGCTCAGGAGCTTTGCAAATCTGACCTTTTCCTCCTTGATACTTTGCTTGTATAAGGGCATTAAGCAACTGATCAGATCACATTTTAAATAAGCCAGACTCACAGCCAAAACCTATAACTTTATAGGAAGAGTACCCTGGTTTATATCGAACACATTAACAAATTTTACAGGAAAAAGCAACATTTTTTCAGCCTCAGGTAAATAAGGTGATTTTTTTAAAAGATTGCCTAATCTTTCCTTCCCTGATTTCTCTTTCAGAGATTCTGGAGTCTTTTTCCTTGCTATTCCTTTTGCCTGGCCATGGGCTGTAATTTCTCCCCATGGATTCCCCAGCAGAACTGGGCTGTTGGCCATGCTCTGCCAGGCTACCAGTGCAATGCACATTGCTGTTTCTCAAACAGGTACATCAGATTTGAAAAAAAAGAGGCAGCAGTCATAGAGGGCAAAAGGGCTGAGAAGATTTCCAGCCTCTCCCATTCTCCTTCAGCACGTAACATCCCCACACCAGGCGATCCCATCACACTGTGTCATGGAAAAGTGGATAATTTTCCCTGGTGTAATATTCTCTCATTCAAAAATACCCTTTAGGCAAAGCTGAACATTCATGTAGTAAAGAATTTAATTTTATTAATGGGTTGGTTTAAACTCTTTTTGTTTGTTTGTTTGGGTCTTCCTTTCCTTTTGAAATTACTTTGTCATTTCTAAATGTATTGAATCTTATCTTGGGAGGAGGAGAAGAGAAGGCAAAGTGAAGTAAAATATTTTACCTTACTCATCTCCCGCTCAGCCTGTTCCTCAAATATTTGTTTCATCAAAATTTTCACGTGGTGTTTTGTTCTGCTTCAGAATGAAAACAAACTTCAAACTAGTGAAATTTCCTGTAATATGACAATTCTTTTTTGCCACCTTGCACTAATATTTACCTGTCCCAAATGCTAAATAAAGCCTTTGAAATTCCCAGGTGCACTAAAAAATAGAAAACAGGTTGTGGTTAAAGCAGGCTCCTGTCTCTTGCTAGTCCTCCCACATAGTGAATCCAGCCTTCCTTACGAGTAAGAAAGAAGGAAGCAATCAGCATCATGCAGTGTTATTGGCATTTAATTGACAAGTTGAAGGAATGGTGCATCTGTCTCCATGCAGATTTCTGAGTTTTGCGTAGTGCTGGCAGAGAAAAGGGACGTTTCTGAGGCCATGTGTGCTGGACCCGACTGATGTTTCAATTAAATATCTTTTTTCCTGATGACACAAACTATAAATGTTATGAAATGTCCCCCCAGGTAATTTTGGTGTAAGAAGTTTGTTCATATGAACAACACATATATCAGAAAAGTAATAAACAAAGGGCACAGTGTCATTAAGCAGTGTTTTCATATTAGCGTTATGAGGAGTTTGTAACAGGATCTAAACAAAGCCATTAGTCACTGATGGAACCATTAGTAGAAATAACATCACTTGAAGTCCTTTTAGCATTTTTCAGTACACAGATAATAAGGGACTTCAAAATGAGCTTTAGAAGTTCATTTCCAGTCCAATAAACTCTCCTAACAACTGGCTAATACCTTCAATGGCAGAACTTTTTCATTTTCCAGACTTGGAACAGCAGCTGACCCTTGCTAAAGCAAAACTGAGCTCAGCAAAGGCAGGGAGCTGGTAAACACAGATGTATTGCAGGCCTAGAAACTTCTCACTGACTTTCAGCTTCACCGGTTTTTCTTTGGCTTCAGTTTGATTGATCAAGACCACTTCAAATCACAGAATAAAATCAACTTCATTCATATAACGCTTTGTACCATGCTTATAATTTTTTAGAATTACATTCTTTACATTAAAAGCATGAGCTGGGTAAGAGAGGACTCTTTCTTCAGTCCTGAAGAGCTTGGTTTACCTTATATCTTTTCACATTTTAAAATCAGTTGCAATTTGAAGTAGTGATTTTACTTGGGGGAAAGTGTCCTTTTTATTTCTTGCTAACGCTCGGAATAAAGGTAAAATCTGTCATTGATTACCAAAGGATAAAACAAGCAGATAAAAGCAACCAAACAGCTGCTCATTGAACAGATTTATAGCTGTTTCTGCCAAGGACTTGTATGTCCTTCATAGCTCAATGGGGTTGGTCAGAAAAAAAGGCAGCATAACACTGGCTGAACTGCAAATCCTCACCACTTATTCTGTTTATTCTGTGACTCAGAGAGATAAGAAAAATAGGATAATTACCAGAGACCATAATGCTGTCAGCAAACTGGAACATTTTGCATTGTACCACAACATAATCAGAACTGCCCCCAAAGAGTCTCTCACCTACTCTAAACCAAGGAGAAAATTTCTGAACACATGTAAGAAAGTATCCCTCGATCCTGACCGAGGACTCGAAGCATGGGAATTATGCCTCAGGAGGAAAAAGATTGGGAAAGGGGTAAAATGGACCAAAAGACAGCTTTATCAGACTCAGGCTTTCCTTGCAATTTCCTCCATAAAATTGAAAGATAACAGGAAACACACTGGTTTTAATTAAATGTTTTAAGAAACATCTTTTAAAGCTAATTTCTTCGTTTCTCTTTTTTTTTGGTGAAATACTGCAACGAGAGCCAGACTGTCAAACCTGAATACCTCAAAAACACTTAAGCTATGAACACGCACAGGCCTGATGAGCAGGGAGGGAGGACGGTGACACCGCAGCCCGCGGATGTAGGCTGACCCGGGCAATGCTGGGAAGCGGTGTGAGCCACCAGCTCCCAGGCGCTGAGCGGGGCTCACGGACCCTCACTGGGGCTTCGGGTCTCTGCCTGCCGCTCTGGGGGGCAGGATCTGGCACAGCCCCGCTAAGCGTAGCCACCATTCAGGTCGGGCAGTGACTGCAACCAACGCGCTGTGCCACGGAGAGTTTCAATTGCTTGAGATGACGCCATGACTTCTTATTCTATTCTTGCAACAGATGATGCACAAGCCTTTGCTTTGGTTCAGTCAGTCTGCATCGGACTTATGAGCTTGGCATAACTCATGCTCCTTTTACAGTCAGAAATTATTGTCTTTCACGCTCTTGCCCTAACTCACATCTGCATTTAAATAACCATAACGAAACTAATAATAGAGTTGCTGAGGACCGAATACGTCAGTGAGTGAATATTTGGATGTAAGTTTCCACCAAGCTGATTGCAGTGGTCTGTCATTCAATTATCAGATCACACTTTTACCATCCAAAATGAAGGAGCCGTTCAAGCAGCAATAGGCAGATGAGTTAAGGGGGGAAAAAAAGTTATCATCAAGCAGCACAAATCACAATTTGGCACTGAAGTAGCTATGACAGTGCCTGTAATGCATGGAGTTAAACTGTCTTTTATTATGTTAGATTGGCCAGATTGGCCGTAGTTTGCAGTGTGGCAGTTTAGAGTGTGTATATAATAATCTCAGGTCATGTATCATATGCATATAAGTAAGAGTGATAGGTTTTGCATGAGGGACAGCTGGAATTTATAGAGTCATTTAGCTCTTAGGCTTGATCAGGGCTGAGCAGTGATCTCAAGATTTCAGGCAGTGCTGTACGTCCAGACAAGCTTCAAGGTCCCAGTGGTGTGGACTCCACAGCTTTCCCACGGTGAGTGTGAGGAGGTGGTGCGCATCCAGGGACCTTTGCCTCTGGCTCCTGCCGGATCTGGCCCTTGTTCAAGCCCATCTCTGAACGAAGCTGGCATTTTATTGCAATGTCAACAGTTTCAATGGTGAATAGTCCTGCTTCTCTTTAACTTGTCAGCCAAGGGGGTGATAAAACAGAAAGATGTGCAAGGCTAAGACTAACACAGTTTGCAGTGCAGGGCCGGTAGAGATGACATGACCGGATTTGGTGAGCCAAGCACTCATTTTGCTAAACCAAGCTTCTCAGCACAGCAGGTGCAGGGAAGTGATTCTGCCTCTCTCTTCCCCACAGTGAGACCACACCTGGAGCACTGGGTCCAGTTTAGGGCTACCCAGCATAAGACAGACATTGTGACACTGGAGTGAGTCCAATGGAGAACATCAGGATAGGCAAGGGCTGCAGCCCATGAAGGGTAAGGGGAGGCGGGGAAGCTTCTAGCCATTGTAAAAGGTGGTGATGAGGGGACCTTACTGCTCTCTTCAGTTACCTACTTGGAGGAGATAGAGTGCAGGCAGCCAGACTCTTCCCAGGGTTGCAAGTGACAGGACAAGGTGTCACTTAACACAAGTTGAGAACTGTGAAATTTGTAAAGTAGTAGCAAACGCTTCTCTAACCACAGGGCCCAAGTCTAGATATGAAAAGGAAATAAGGAATGAGCATGTACTCCATTTATTGTCCTACTTGGAAAACAGCACAGTGATGAGAAAATGGGATATAGTGCTCAGATGTAGTATAAATATCAACTGTCTGGCTTTTTTTCCTCTCATGACAATGCTTTGGAAACCATGCCAATGTATTAGCAATTGAAATAACATTACCATTGCAAAAACAGGGTTTATTGAAAACCACTCACAGGCATCCCAGCTGTACTGCATCAGCCAAATGTGTAACTTGTTGGTAAAGTAAAACACACTCTGGGCAATGGGAACTGGCATGTCAAGCAAGACAGTCCCTCTGCCTACGGACACATGGGTCTGAGGGTGGGTGACTCTCCTTTCCTTCCACAGCAACATGGAGGAACAGAGGAGACACAGAAGTGGGAGGTGAGGGATTAAGAAACTGTAGGAGGGCACAGGAAAGCTGTCAAGACCATCCAGACTGCAGAAGCCTACTTGGGAACTGGTGTTTAGATCAAACTTGCGCTACAGGCCCAGTAAATCAGGACTGCAAGCATATAAGCCCAGTTCAGAGTGTGTGTTTGTGATGGAGAGATGCAGATCTACACCAGGACTGCGTCTGAGTTTACACACATCTTGAGGCAGTGTGTAGATCTGCCCTTGGAAGACTGTTGGAATTGGGGAGATTTTGATTTCTTTCCCTGAATGCTGGGTGGGGTGTAGCAGGATGGATCACTTGGCAGAAGCAGGCTGGTTACCAGTCCCACACACAGCTTCTCTATCAACATGTGATGTGCAAGTAGAAAAGGCATCATCTTCCCTCCACACAGCTCCTCTCTGGCAAGCCTGATTGTTGGGAAAGGTACCAACAGCATTAGCTTTTTTTTCCCTAAGTTTTCTTGCTCAATTATTAAAATGTCTTGAGTCATACTGAATAATTAATTTAGTCTTTGTTTATGTCATGAGGGAGGGCAGTTGTTGCCTTGGAATGACTGTGGATAACTTCCAAAAGACAGGGTCTGAGCAAGGAGGACATTCCTGATCCTGGTCAGTGGCATGGAGTGGCCGGAGGCAGCTGGTGTTTCTGCCCGCAGGCTTGTTTGCATCTGTTTGAAGTTGGACCACCATGCTGAAGAAAAAGTTCCAGGCAATGGCAAAGCCATCCTAACAAAAAAAAACCTCAAGTGACTCTTCACAGTCAAGATAGAGAGGAGTTTCATAAAGCCTAGAAGTTCTTTTTTGTTGCCACTATTTTCAAAACCATTTCAATTTTTGAAGGAAGCTTGGTATCGACACCAATATATATTTGACTCTGTGGAGAGAGAAGTGGTTTAGATGTGCCTTCCCCCTGCACTGATGAACACCCAGCATTGCTACCTCGGCTACAGCAAAGCATGCCTTGCAGGTGGTGGAAAAATCAGGTAAGTTTTACCAAGCCAGAGGCCAGGCATTGTGGGCTTCCTCGAAAATCAGCCAATGGTGCGGGAAGAATTCTCTTGACAAGGCGTTGCTTTCTCCCACCTCCCAGAAAATGCACACTTCAAACCTGCACTTTGCCTGCCCCTTCCTCTTGCCTCTGTTGGTCTTCCAGCCACCACTTGCTGCTGCAATACTCCTTGGATCATCTGCTGCGTTCACTGTGACATATTAGCTCCTTTGAATGGGTCCTGCTGACTTCACAACATTCCAGAGATAACAGCAGAGATGGACAAGTGCCCTGTGATCATTGTATGTAGCAGGATAATCCCCTGGGAAATGGATCTTCTCTAGAAGACAGAGACAAAATGTCTCTCATATTTTGGGAAAGTAAGCAGGTTTCTCCTGGCAGTGGGAGGTCAGCTACCAGTAAGGGTGGGAAAATTCATCACCATGGGAAGGGGCAGGAGGAGCCCAGTGTCTCTCTAAGCAGCTCTGCAACGCCCAGGATGACCTGGAGGGACTGGTCTGGAGCATACCTGATATCTCCTTTTCTGCTGTGGAGCAGCAAGAGTGGGGGCAGAAAACACCCCTGGTAGACACCTCTAGAAACACTGGTGGGAAGCAGACACCGGGGGGTCCTCTGTGGTTCTGGCAGTAAGAGGCCCTTTAGAGAAAGCCGAAAATGTTTATCAAACTAGAGTCAGCCACAGTGATTTGGGCCAGCTGTGAAAGAGTCTCTGAGTGCCCCTCTGGCCCTCTGAATGCTTTGTCTGTACCTGTTTCCTCATGTAGATTCAAGTGGCCATCACTACAAACTCTTTTTGGGGAGCTGCTCAAACTGAGGCATGGACAGGAGCAAAGAAGCGCATTTGCAGCAGCACAACAGATTCCAGTTACTGATTCCTCGCAGCTGTGCTGTTCAGTTTGCTCTCCACCATCCTTTTGAAGCAACCTTTGCAAAGGAGGGAAAAACTATGAAGTTTCTGAGGTAGCTCTGTTTGCCAGGTGTTATCTGTGAGTTGTCCTCCAGCTCAGCACGGCAGGATAACCGGCAACAACCAAAGCAAAACATTAAATATGATGTGATCCTGGGTGAATATAGTGAAGTTCAGGATCAGCCAATTTGAAGGATGACACCAAAAGCCCTCATATAAGGTGGGAAGGTATTTGCTGAACAACAGCTCTGCTGAAGGACACCTCAGAAAATCATAAGCATCCGGCTGGTGCAACAGCAGTGGACAAGGCACATGCCCTGAGTGAGCATCATTATCACACGTTGCACCGGGAGGGAGTCATTTCCTCCCATTCGGTGCTGATGAGATTGCACATAATTGCCTTCTGGCTCGGGCCCTGAGCGGAGGATTCAGGAACAGGATACTCCGATGCTGAGAGGCTTGAGAAATCAATCATCTAAGGATCTTTCCACTCAGCTTAACATCTACAAGGCCAGATACTCATTCAGGCAACACTTTCATTGATTTAACTGGGGTGTTTTGCTTGGAAAAGGTTTTTAGCATGCAGGAGAGACAGCCCACTGGAGCTAAGGGACACCCGGACGCTTCATGAGGACTTTACAATGAAGAGAGAAAGAGCTCTAGGGACTTTTTTCAGTCAGAAATGAGAAAATGATGATAACTTTCTCCATCAAGGAAAGTGTTTGTCAGCAGCTGCTGGTCTGAAATCTGACTTCAAAGCTGTGGGCCTTGATAAAAGCTGCCTTCCTACCTGTCTGTCTGTAGTATCGTTAGTTTCGCAGCAAATAGCTGATAGATGCATCAGTCAAGGTTAGCCAAGCTGTCATGCAGAGTGCAAATTCCTCCCATCGGAGGAGGTTTTTTTAGCCCACTTTGCCTTTGGAAAACAGTCCAGACTTGGGTTTTTATTTTTGGCAAGAGAGTTTCACCGAAAAGTTTGAAGAAGAGTCTCTTTGGTATTTAGCAGTTGGATAAGTATTCCTTGATCCTTGCAAAATATCTCCTGCAGGCCTCTCCTGCAGGAGAGTGAAACCAATACGTGGGAAGCTTCTCACTAAGAGCTAAATATTTTTCCATTGGAAATATATTTGCAGGAGGAGGCGAATGCTGTGTCCAGTGCTCCTGCAGGCAGCGCTTCTGCACGCAGCAGATGCCTGGTCTGGCACAACCGGCTACTGACCATGGATGTGCTGAAGTCTGTGAGTGCTCACCAGCTGTGCCTTTCGGTATTGGAAGGAGCTTACCAGGGTGAAAGGCCAAAATACAGCCTTTGAGCAAGTGTTGAAGTTCAGGACTGGTGAGTGTGAGAAGCAAAATAGCCCCTGAAAAGACTTTATTTTTTATTAAAATCTAAGGAAACTGAACTGTATGGAAATACTAGTTGAAGTCTATACGGAGAACACAACAACATCCTGCACTAAACTGAAGCTTTTTTTCTTCAAGGACTCTCTAATTTTACTCGATAAATTTGAAAGTCGCATTCGGACCAGACTCCACATGCTGTGTTGACATCACATACTGATGCACAGAGTAAATTGCTAAGCCACCCTGCAAACACTCAACCCGAATAACAGCATCAGGTCACATTTTTGATGTTATGCCATAGTTAAGCGGTTCCTACACTGTGGGCCACAGGTCAGCTGGCACACAGGGACATGTTAAGTTGGATACCATCTACCTCACCTCCATCCTGCTTTCGGGGACGGACTTGAAAACAAGGG
The DNA here is from genome assembly GCA_013398295.1 of Chionis minor. NCBI lineage: Eukaryota > Metazoa > Chordata > Aves > Charadriiformes > Chionidae > Chionis > Chionis minor. The sequence continues at coordinate 203,821 of VZSF01010381.1, read as the reverse complement.
ATCCTTTTGGCTGATGAGAAGTGTTAATGGTTGACACTGGATCGCTGCAGGAGGGACAAGGTTACTGATGTCATCTTTGTGACCATTCCTAATTTTCCCACTACATCCATTATGCACATAAACTCTATGCTAACAGTCAGCGAGACAGAGTTTTCACGTATGATGGCTTCCATCTGGATTCGTCCCTCGCTGCGGTAGGTTGCCAGTGGGGGGAGCAAAGCACCCTTTGACCGTGGCAGAGGCTCGCTCCAAACTCAGCTTTGAAAGTTACACTGAAAAACCAAATGTACAAATCCTCAGCTCAGGACCAGTTGCTGGGTGAAAGCCTTAGAAGAGAGGCAGGCTGAACGTGTGAGTTCCTGATACGGAAACATCTTTCAGTACAACTGGCTATAAGACTTCGGAAGGTAATAAAGAGTTTAGAATTAGTAAACTCTTTTAGTTTAGCAGTTTATTTTAGTTTTAGTTTAGAAGTAGTAAAAAAGAAGAGTGCTTTTATGCAGACTTTTCGCAGCTGTGTTTGGGGAGGAACCAGTAACAGAAAGAGGGGAGGAATAACTGCCATGCGAAGCCACAGACACATAAAAATGAGAATGGGGCACTAATACTAGAATGTTTTTTGTGGTCATATGAGAAATATCAGTGCACATGACTCGCAAATGATAGATCACATGATTCCCCATGCGCCGTGTTTTCTTTGGTTATAGTTTAAAAAAATTACCAGTTTATTCTCAAATGCTTAAAAGTTAAAGTCTTAATGCATCAAACAGTGCACTTTGACCAGGGTAGAGATAGGAGGTTTAGGTTTTAAACTCTTTTTCTGAGGGGTCAGCTGTGCTGATCTTCCCGATATGATTGGCACAGTCTCTGCTGAGGCATCTTGCAATGGCCAGTGAACCTCTCTAGACACTTGGGAAATGTTCACCTTAAGCCTTTTGTCTTCTCTGCCTCATAAAGGTCAATGTACACCGACCAGCTTGAAGTGGGCAGGCAAGAAAATGCAAAATGTTAAAATACCCTTCTTTCTTATCTTTTTAAATTCACAAATATTCTGCAATGGCTATAACCAGGTATCTCAAACATATCCACAGAAAATTTGCGTTCGGTGCAACGTCAGCTGGGAAAGGAGGTGGTCACTGCTGAAAGAGAGTCTAATCCCTGTAGTGCCATATTTTGGAAAAGAAAAGCTTTTCTACTTCAGGCTTAAAGATAGAGGTTTTGCCAAGTAAAAACTGTTCATTTGTTTATTATGGTTCTGCGGGCCAGAACAAGGGACATCCTCTCAGTGTTTTAAATCAACCACATAATGTCACAGCAACGCTCTACTTTGTGCATATTAATGGTAAACTAAAACTGCATTGCCACAAAAAGGAAATGGCAGGGTTGGTTTTATAGAGCAATAATACTCAATTAGATAAAACATTCTGCCTAAACATAGCGTGCAGATTCACGGAGGGGAAAAAGGTACAAGGGATCTTTCCTTTTCTACTTTAACACTAGTCAGACCTAATGGAGAATGAAATTCTGCAGAACCCTGTAATTTCCCTAAAAGCTCCCAGACTGAAAATGCATCTCGTACTGATGTCTTCATGTTTTCTTTGTGTACTTGGCACAGAAGGCAGACACAGAAATGACAGGGGAGATCTGTCCCTAACCCATTTCTTAATCATTTAAACAGATATACCAGCTACTGTATTTTATTCAGAGCCAGAGGTCATTTGTACTATCATCGGTATGACAATATAATATGTCGGAATTTTACGCAGACACAAAAGGCTCCATCAGGCTGTGGCTGTTGCTGCTGTAGAGGTAAGACTTTTTCACAGTGAAAAACTATTACCAGCTTTGTCACCAAGAACCTTTAGGCTGGGAAAGTCACAGGCTGATCTAGCTCAACCTTCTTTTTGTCCGACTTTGTAAACAGTTTTTAATTATTATAATTAAAAGGCTGTCAAAAATGTGTTTCATAAAGACAACATTTACAGCATTTACACATCCAGTGAAGGGTATTTGAAGTGAAAGAGAAAAAAATATTCTCACATTTTAATAATAGCAACAGAAGTTCAAATCGCTTCATCTGGGGAGTTGTCTCGTAAAAATGCCATCAGAGGGACTTGACTTTAACCTCTTTGAACCTTCTCAGCTTCTACTCTCCTGCTTTTCCTGAAGGTCCTGGTATTTGCAGGCAGCATTGCTTCTGACTGCTACAGCAGCAAACACAGCGTTGCACTCTTTTCTAAATGCCTGTGTAGAAGCTACTCCCTGCAGGAAGGAGCCTTTGAAAAAATGAATATTTTTAATATTGCAAAACAATTTGTGAAAGAAAATAATTCCCTTCCTCTTGCTGTGTGATTATAGTTAGCAATTTTATTATTAGCTGATGGCTCTCTGGAGGCACTTGTGCTATATTTTGCAGCATGTTGGGGGTGGGTATAAAGCACTCCCTTAAGCAACCAGTGCCGTTGCTCTATCAGGAATCTGTACAACCATCAAACATGTCCTAGGGCTCCAAAATTATTCTTTTTTATGTTCCACCCAATGCTTTTTTTTCAAAGAGGTAAGGAGAAACTCTGCTCCCTGAACCAAGCCAGAGCACATGAGTCCAAAGCCAGAATAGTTCACAGGATTTGAGGGGAGACCCTTTCCCCCTCCCCTGCTTTCACAGGACCCAGTTTTGGGTGCAAAGTGTGCCATTATGTGGGTGCTGCAGCAGGCTGCCTTCGGACACAGCACAGCTCCGGGTGGCAGTCCTGCTTCTCCCCCAGTTATACAGCAGGGGCAGCACTCCTGAGGAGAGAGCAAATGGGTCTGCTGAGGACTCCAGCAGACAGGATTTCTCACCATTCAGTGCTAACTGGCCAGAGCTGGGATTTAATTTTGTCCTGTGGACGTATGGGAGTCAGGGCAGTGTCTGCCTTATTGCTGTCTCCTCTCTGGCAGCCAGACAGCTGCAGCTTTAATTCAAGAAAAGCTACAGCCCAATGTTCAAGGTCCTTATTTTCTTCTTCAGGTCAGTCCCCACAGCTTTCAAATGGAAATGTGGGGATTTACCCAAGCGTTTCTTATGTTTTTTAATGCGAGACGCTCAGGCAAGAAGGCAGCCACTTTTCCTGTATCCACGTATATTTAGAACTGCAGAACAAGCAGTGCTGATTATGATGTGCCTGCAGACAGATAATGTCCCTGCTTGGTCCTCAAGCAAGAGTAGGGACAGTAGTAAATATTGTATTGGATAAACACAGCGAAAGTGTGCAGCTAGCTGCAGGCGTGATACTGGGAATGTAATAGGTGAAAAGCTGAATGAAGTGGTTTTTCCCCCTGTGATGAAATAAAGGGGGTGTAGCAGGAGTGGAAAGTCATGCTGTTTGCTGTTACCACGGGCCGTTTCTCAGAAGTAAACACTCACTCCGGGAAAAGCAGCACCAGAACCCAGCCATGCCGTGAGCCACCAGGCTGGGACTCTTCCCAGGCAGGGGACACAGACCTCCTTGTCCCACCGATTACAAGTCCCTGGTGTGATGCAGATTCTGCAGCTCATTCTGGAAGTGCTATGCAGCGATCCAGTAAATTCAAGCTAAAATGATTTTCAGGATAGTCTCAGTTTTAAATTACCTAATATCTTCCAGACTTCATTGCTTTATAAGAGCATTGTGAGGCCTCAAAACCCAGATGGAGTGGTGCAGTCAAGGCCTGGAAATGGTGTTATCCTCATATCAGCCAGGTCTTCTAAAATATTCTGTCAAGCCTTACATTGTTCCTTGGAAGAAAAAGTCATTTTGCTATAAGTCTTTCTGCTTTCTTGATATTAACTGTCACTAAATTTTTATTTCTTCCATTTCACTTCTCTTAATTTGGACATTTTTAACCTGAACTGATGTGACTTCTGAATTAGGAAATGACAAATTCCCGCCACATGAAAAATTTTAAATTTTTTCTTAAGAAAGGGTGAAATAAATTAAAAGGACTTGGCAGAAGTCCTTAATGCACATACAACTTGTATTAACACACATTGCACTTACACTGGAAGTTTAATCATGTTCATTGAATCTATAGGTGAAATGAGTAGCATGTAATTTCCCCCTTTAATTTTAGGGCATTTCAGCAAGGTGTAGCTCATGCAGTAAAAGTTGGTAACACACAGAGGTCTTCTGGGACCAACAGATATCTATGGTACAACAGAGATCTATGGTACCAACAAATAAATACAAATTACTTTTACAGAAACATATAAATGCGGTATGCACTATTTAAATTACCTGATGCAGTGAAGATGGAGAAGGAAAGTAAATATAAGGGGAAAACACCCTTATTGTGAAGTAATCTTTATGTGTTCTAAAATTCCTTTTGAAAAAAATATTTTTAAGACTATTTACTGTTAAGAAGAAAAAAAAAATCTAATAAAAAAGGTCCCAAATGATGAGATATCAATGACTAGCCACTCTGGTAACACAAGTCAAATGAAACTAATAAATCTGCCATGTAATAATTTATTGCAAATGTTGTTTGTAGTAGATTGAATGTGAACAAAGACAAACATAAGGTAGAATATAGTTGACGGGGAGAAAAAGAGATTTACTGTCCTCTTAATCAATGAATTTAAGAAATTCCATTATGGTTAAATTGTTGGTTTTGCAGCTTAGAAAATGAAAGTGGGAGGACATCAATAACCCTGGTGTCAGCTCCTAGTGATACACTGAATTTTGTAGGTCTGGAGGCCCATACAGTTGTCCAGGTACTTATTCAAATCTTACTTTAAAAGTCAAATTTCACAAGTCTGCAAGACTAATTTGGAAATTTTGCAATTCCTTGCAAGATTCTCAGTGGTTTCTGTTCCTAGTTAGCATGGAACAAGGACTATAATTAGAGACTCTCTACTGGTATTAGTATTTTGCCCCCTGGCCCTAATGAGCACAGGTCACACATCCTCCTATACATCTTCAGTAGTTTCCAGACTTAGTACTTGCTGAAAAACTATTACAGAGTTTGTGACCAGAGCTGGATTATTTTTTCTTTTAAAGAAATTGGGAAAGAATTCCCAGCTCTGCTGATGTTGGTAGGGATAACAATGCTGCTGCGGGTAGTGGTCCTCTTCTGCCACATGGATCTCGGAGACACTTCGTACTACTGGGTACCACTACAGAGGACAAGCAAAGACCACTGCCTTCCTGGCATAACTGCTACCAAAAAAGCTGGGATCCATCTCATACAACTACATTTCTCTAAAATTTAACAGCCTGGTCTGATAGAGGCATCTGGGCTTGCTCCCTAACTAGTAAAGGAGGAGCAATGCTTCCACGAGGAGATCAGATCAGTCCTGTTGCTGTCACTATGGAATCAGTATCTGTTTTCCTCTACTGATGACAGCAGTACCCAGATTCCTGGCTCACAGTGGATTCCCAGCCTTTAGGCAAGGGGTATTAGAGGAGATGAACCCATCTGGGCTTATCTATCCAGCCATGGTTCCCACCTCCTTCTCCCATCTCACTTAAGGTGCAGCAGTAAGCAAATTCCCATCTGGTGCTGTCAGGCTACATCACCCGCGTGTGAGCCATGCAAGGATTTTCCCATGTGTTAACCATTAGGAGGTAAGAGCTCACGGGCACTGGCAGAGAATTCCTCCTCAAGAAATTGCTCCGTGCTCAAAACGGGCACTGCCTGCACATCCCCTCCCAGGTCATGCACAAATGTATTTCAGTTGCAGAGACCTAAAAAGTCCTGGCTTAGAAAGAAAAGCCAGTAATCCCAGTGCAACACAGCAGGTTACGGTGCTGCTAAATAGTGAAAAGCTAAACAGTCCTGGCAGTCCTTAAACTTAAGTGGTTAACTTAACTGAAGACCAACTACTCTTTCTGTACTGACATCAGTTGAAAAATTAGTAGGTTATCTGAGGTCATGATACCCCCATTTTGGCAATTTTTCACCATTTGCAATAGTAAATATTGATGTCACCCCAAGAAATTCATATTAATGTCACTATTTTACTGGCATAGCATTAAAGTTTTAAAAAAAATACTCATCCATTTAGATATTAGGCAAGGGCTCCACAAATACACAGATCTTCAGCAGACATACGATGACTGAGAATCACAGAATCACAGAATCACAGAATGTTAAGGGTTGGAAGGGACCTCTAGAGATCATCTGGTCCAACCCCCCTGCCAGAGCAGGTCCGAAGCGAAGTTCCTTCTCAGTCCATGATAAGCTTTTGTACCTTGCGAAGTTTTGTTATAGCTTTTACTTTGCCTACTTGATCAACTTACCATCGTGTCTCCTTAAGTGTCAAAACTTGTGAACTTGCTTTTGCAGGCACAAAAGGAGCACATTTAGTTTCACATCAAGCAGGTTTAAAATGCTTCAACATCTTGTGCTTCTCTGGGATGAAGATGAAACTTCGTGTCCACCAGTTTGGAAGACGTTCTGTTTTCCAGGGTGGCACACAGTGTTAGAACCGGATTTGAAAGTCCGTTTAGGTTCCAGAAACAGCCAGTAGAGGAATACTAGAGATTTGCAAGTGGGTTCAATTCCTCAGTGCCTTTCAAATCCCAGCATTGTGGTTTAACCACAGCTAGCAAATACAACCACATAGCCATTCACTCAATCCCCACCTCGTGTCCCCAGTAGGGTAGGGAGAAGAGGGAGAGAAAGGGAAAAAAAATCATTTTTTGAGATAAAGACAGTTTAATAGAATGGTAACTGAAGAGAAAATAATAGCAATAATGGTAAGCTATATACAAAAGGAGTGATACAACCCAATTGCTCACCACCCAATGATCAGTTGCCCAATCTACCCTGAGCAGCGATCATGGATCCCTGCCCCCCAGTCAACACCCATTTATATACCGACCATGGCGCCTATGGTTTGGAATATTCCTTTGGCCAGTTTGTCCTGCCTGTGCTCCTTCTCAGCTTCTATGGGAAGCTGAAAAAGTCCTTGACTTTTTGTAAGGATTACTTAGCAACAACTAAAACAATGCGTTATCAACATTATTCTCATACTAAATCCATAACACAGCAGCTATTGGGAAGAAAATTAACTCTATCCCAGCTGAAACCAGGACACCCAGGAAGTGTCTGTCTCTGATTCAAGGCAACAAAATAGCTTCACAAATTTGAGACTTCTAATCCGGATGCAGAGATATTTGACTTCAAAGCTATAATGACTTCATGCGTGGAGAATCCATTTATATAATTTATCAAATTTTTTCCTTAATAATAGTATATTGCTAATTGATAAATTTAGGCTGGAAATTAGCAGCAGATACTAGTCAACAGAGTGGTTGGTCTTAGGAAGAATAATGGGGAGCAGCAAGTGAAAAGAATGAGTTAATCAGCTTGTGAGGAGGATTACATGATAGGCTTTTTCGGCAGAGCCAGTTCTCATCAATGAGAAGGACCTCTCCAGCCCATAGCCTCTACTTGTATGGTTTTTTCCCTCTCTACACAGTATGGCTGTGTATGATGTGTGTATGTGGATATGAAAAAAAATCCAATAATTACAACTGGAGAACTGCAAAATCAGCATATATAATCAAGCTCCTCTTCTCCCAAATCTCTCGAAATCATCGCCAAACAACCTCAGATGGACCATATGCAACATGCAAAGTACTGTAGGGTGGTTAAGTAACATCGCTGATCGACATCCTAGTGTTGTACCTCTTCTGACATTAAACCTCTCCAGAGTTCACCCTCTTTTCCCACTGCAGGGAGGCAGAGAGCTCTGTCTGGAGAAGCAGCTCTTGTGGCTGGGAGGTGGGCAGCAGGGGACAGGGCTGTTCCTGCCACCCCACATAACTTTGCTACCTGTGTCCCCCTGGCCACCTCCTAAGAGAGGAGACCTGAATTGATTGCTCTTGATTAACAAGGGAAAAGCGAAGCAATGTAAAGCTTGAATAATTTTTTTTTTTTTTTTTTGCAATACTACTTTCACTGTACAAGAAGATGCTTGTATGGTACAAGCCCTTTTCCAGAATGACCTGTACTTAACATTTCTCATTAGAAAGACTCTGCCAAATCACTCCACATCAGACTGTGGTCCAAGAAATTGTGGCTTCAAAGACAGAAGTGAGAATAAGCTTGCAACAAAAGAGAATTAAAAATCAGCAGCTCCTGTGCTTCCTGTGTCCCTAGCTGAGCTGGCAGCCGGCTGCATCAGTGCTGTCTGTTGGCAGGATGTCATTCTTTCAGCTGATCCCCACATTTCTACATTTCTAAACTGTTAGTGTTTCCAACTCTCCCACAGTAATATTCCACAGAAAACATAAATCATGTTTCTGAGGTATTGTTTCTCTAGCCAATTTAGTAAAAAATGTATCGTATGTAGGTGTTTAACTCCATAAATGAGAAATTAACTACATCTGTGAAATTATGCACCTTTAAAATACACATTATATTTTATATTGCCTCACCACCAGCTGCAAATCTTCATGGTCAATGACTTTAGAAAGTAAATTACAACTAATTACTGAAAGCATTGTTAATTGATCCCAGAGAAACTTGTATTGCAAGCATTCACATAATTTAGGAGTTTGAACATTCAAAATGATATCGTAACATTTGAGTAAAAATTTGGTACTCTTCCTTTCACAATCTCACCCTCCCTTGAACCTCACAACCTCCCACTTCTTATGTGCAGTGGGCATTTTTTTGACCTTGGTGTTTAACAGAAATTTATAGAAATACAAATATACGCATTCACTTTTGTGACATTATATCTCAAAAACATTTCAGGCAAAGTGCTCCAATGTCCACACTTCTCTCCCTGAGGAGGGGAGGTGAAAACAAGGACATTACAGAAGTTAACCAGCTTCCTTGAAAGTACCACAAAATATTGCAGTGGTGAACACAATAAAACAACTTAAAGAGGAAGGGAAATTGGTGGGAAAATTATTCCAGGGCTTCTTTAAATGGAGACTCACAGGGAGATTATCCTGGTAAATATAAACCAGAAAGAAGATCTTTTGAAACATGAACTTTTCCATTTTCCTTTGATATTGCTTCTGGTGGTGACTAGATGAATGAAACATTAAAAAAAAAGAAAGAATTCAGTCTGGGTCTCAGTGAATCCCTGGCAGTTATTTCCCAAAACCTAGCTGAGCCTTGCGGTGAGCCCACAGGCTCCTTTGAGCCTGTGTGATTCACCCTGCAGGTTTTCATGTGCTGGTGATTTACAGCCTTTGACACGCAGGTCGGCTACTGATGTCCATAGTTTCATTGTTCGTCTCTCCACCTTGCAGGCGATAGAGAGAATAGATAGAAGGTGAGGTTTTTCCTTTAGCAGCTTTATTGCACAGTAGAAGTCAAAGGCTTTTTTATTTACCGCTGGCTTCGCTAGCATATAGGCAAGAGTCGTGGATGAGGCATTTCAAGCATCGTGCACAGAGAGCGCTACTTTTGCTACATAGTGGATATCAGGTGGAGGAGCTAGAGGGGATTTAATCAAAGAAAGCACTGGCAATCCTGAATGCTTTTTGCCTGAAGTAGCTTCTGTATCCTGCCTACCACAGTGGAGACATATCCTGCGTCTTTATTTTTCTGAGTATTAGAAAAAATTTCTCTAATTAGCCAATTGCTACCCTCAGCAACGGCTTTCAAAGAAACATAACTGATAAAATCAGCCTTTCAAAGCATGCAATCAAGGCTGCCAAAGAGAAGATATGTAAAACCTACTCAACAGGGTCAGACTAACAGTTAAAGTGCAGTATTGTTTATAATAAAACATTTATGAGTTACAGAGTAAGTACTAATATTTTGAAAAAGGGTGAACAAAGTTGGTGATGATGCAGAACTTTTGTCTTGTAAGCATGCAAAGGACACTCAGGAGAGCAGGATAAAGCATAAGAAGTTTCTGAATCCAAGGGAGGATAGCCAACGGAATAAAATGCCAACCATCTATTAGAAATTGCATGTACTGTAGCTTTTATTTCTGTTTGCATGGTCAACACTTAATATGACACTCCTAGGAACATTCATCTTTTTTTAAAAAAAAAAAAAAAGTTTATACAGTTTTTTGGTCTGCTGTTTCCATCACACAGAAGATTCTGGTAGTTGTTTACAATTACAAAGACACAATTACTATTGACAATGCTGATATGCCATTATTGTTAATCATTATTATGAAAAAAACAAAACCCAAGGCTCATGTGCATGTATATTCATATAATTACATTAGTTTTTCAATCATTTCTAATGTTTCCACAGTTTCCATCGTTGCTAGCAAATCAACTCCTATTCCCTATTCCCCAAGTCCTATTATTCCCATTTGAATCTAGTAGTGACACAGTAAGAGTCTAAAGTAGAAATGATGCCTTCGTTAATTATTTACACTGAAAAGAATTCAACACACCACAGCATGGGAAACCTCTCTAAAACAGAAAGAGGGAAGGGAGCAAACTCAAGAGGGCTGCACAGTGAGGATCTGGTCTGAAGTCTGAGCTCAGGGAACAGCAATGGAGATGGGAGAGGATATGGCAAGAGGGGACCTTGACACGAAGCCTGTTAGATACCATGGGCAGACCTGCAGGGATTGGTAGGAAAACAATGTCTTTGCTGGGTTTGTTAAATTGGATTTGTCTTCGCTTGTCTGGGGTTGTTCCAGAAGACACTTTTGTTCCTTGCCAAACTACACCTCTAAAAGCCCAAATTTAGTCCTCAGGGTGTGACAGTGATTTACAGATCAGCCACTTATTTTCTGATAGGGAGTAACATACCAGGTCAAGTTACAGGATTGACAGGTTCTTTCCCCAGTCAGAGTTCATAACACCATTCTCTCTATTAAGAGGACATACTTTAGCCTTGACTATTTGAAACAATATTTAAATGGAACCAAGCACATTAGCAAAGAAGCAGTACAACCGTCAAAGCAGCAAAGAGTTAATTCCAGTTCACGACACAGATCCCTTCCAGCCCTTTCACCTCATGGATCCCTCACCCTGACCCCTGGCACATCTGCAAGGGCAGGAAGCACAGAGCAGTTCCACTCAGTGCTGGCAGCAAAGTGTGGCTGCACAATGCTCTCCAGTTTGGGACCGAAAAGCTAACCTGTGTCCCTTTCTCTGTAGACCAGGGTCACACTGAGATAAGGTGGTGTCAGAGGCAGGAATTCAGCCTGATTGTTCTCTAGCCACCCCGTGTGACTTCTGTGAGCTGTATGAATGAGACATTTCCCTGCCTGCTTTCTTGTAGTGGTAGACGTGAAGTACAAATATTTTGAGTCTGTCGGTATGTTTGTCTTGAGCAAGCTCCGTGTCACCCTGCCCTTGTGACAGTCCCGCCACACTACATGGTAAAATGAATCCCATGCTGAGGGACATGTTTTAGGGGTGGTTTTGGCACAGGTTTATGGTTGGACTTGATGATCTTGAAGGTCTCTTCCAATCCAAGTGATTCTATGATTCTATGATTCTATGAAAATGTACAAGGCTGGTCTTATAAAGAGGGCTACAAACTCAAAAAGAGCTCGGGGTGCAACCCGCAGGTGAAATGTCTCCATTTTAGGCAACTTCATCCATGCCCCTGAACAGATGGCCAAAAAGAAGATTGAGATTATTCCATTCCCTGCCCCATCCCTTGCCTAATTCTTCTTCTGTTGTCAGGTTTCTTCAAGTGTAGGGACTCCTGTTACGCACAACCAAAACCTCACAGGCAAGAGCTGCCCAGGAAGGCCTGCAGAAAATGACCAGATTTCCAGAAAAATATACATACTTCCAGGAGAGATGGAGCATGCAATGAGTAGTAATTGATACCATATCCCCACACACCTGGTAATCTGGGGAGCTCAATTTAATTACTGTGCTGTATTAAGAAAAGTGTGTGACCACAGGGTTAATGACACAGAACACGGACATGGAAAGGGGCAGACCTAAGGTCACATTTTCAGTGTCTGGCTTTTCCTACCTTCTGAATGATTAATGATATTTAGGATGCCTTACTATGTCATTTTTGTCCTGAAACTCATAGGTAGTTTTTCCTCTTGAAAAAGAGACTTGACTGCTGCCCCAATTAAAGAGGATCCTGAGTCAGCAATAAAAGGCAAAATCATGGTTAAGTTAAACAGCGTTGTGACCGAAGTGCACATGCACTCTGAAATATGGCAATAGGTCCATCTTGCAAAGTGCAGAAACCAGGAATGGGTACTGAAGAGAAGAGAATTTTCAGGCCTGTGTCTTCGCTATGCCACCTTTGTAAGCTACGCAGACAGATCAGCCTGATACCTATTGTTCAACTCCTTATTCCCCAAAGCTCTGTTCTATCCAGCAAAGACATATCTTAATCAGGAGATGAGTCATATTTAGCTGGATTTTAGATGGATTTTAAAAGGCGGGGGTTGTTGAGGCCATATTTGTGAGTACCCCAGTAACACAGATGCTGTACGTCACTGCAGGTGAAACGCCAAAAATGCAGCATGGTAAAACAAGGCCACATAGTGTGGCAGATTTTTGTTCTAACCCACTGTAAATGCAATTTACAAAGACTAGGTTTTAGGATAATAACATGTATTACCTCAAGGCAGTATATTTACCCCTATACTAATAACTTCGGAAGTCCCAAATCCATCCTAGTGCCAGGATTTTTTTGTATATGTTAATGATGTTACCAAAGTTAAAGGAAAGTTAATAACAGACATTTTTCAACTCAGTTGCTGTCTGAAAAATCAGTACCCTACTAAAATGTGACTCCCTTTCATCTCTGAGTCACGATACAATAATTTAATATGATTTGGTATGGAATATGACTCACTGCTGTTGAAATCACTGGGACTGACGTTGGATTGTAAGTGCGAGCAGGTAAAATATAAGGTTAGATCCTGGAATAACAGAGTAAAGAAGCTCAAGTTTTGGAGGGGAAGGTAGACACCACTGTGAATTACGCAAATTGCCTTCTGCTAGTTGCATCCATATATGTGTGTACAGTAGTGGAAAGGTTGGTTCGTGCAAAAAAAGGTAAATGTCATACTAAATGAAAGCTATTGTCATGTTTGTCCGCATCCAGGGACAGTCTTATCATGCTTTGGGGATCACCTAGCCAGGGATCAAGACTGTGGTCACAAGTGAGGTGGGATAGAAGACAAAACAATCATCATGAATAGATGGTTTGCAGCTGTTGCTGACAAAAGTAGGGAAATAGCTTTCTTCTAACAAAATAAACTCTTAGGAAAATATCAAATGTGATGCTGTTGGAGATGTAGCATTCCCACATCATTTAGTATAATTAATAAGGGATGGAAATCGGTATTGATGCTAGCTAGCACCCATGCACAGGTGCAGAATTGGGCTGGCCAAGATGGAGATGCTTGAATTGTTTTTGAGCAAGAGCTGGCACAAAAAAGATGCACAGAAATGGGACTGTTATAATGACACAGACATATGCAAATGTAGGGACTTGGACCAGGGAACATCCACTGCTCTGTGCTCTCTGGAGAGAGATGCGTAATATCAAAGGTCTGGCCAGGAATACAGATGAAACATGTTCAAGCCTCAGGGAAAAAAAGCGCTGAGGACAAAGAGGATGAGATAAACTTCAAAGTGCAAGTAAAACAACTCCTAATTTACACTAAAACTGTCAAGTTTAATTAATCAATTATTATGTATGGAAGCAGAGAGCCTTTTAGGTATTTCACACTCCATTTTGGCTTCAAGATTCTGCATGCCTTTCAGCCAGGACTTTCCCAGATTAGGCTAATTCCTACAGTGATTTACACAATTCCCCAAACTGGGATCTAGTCCCACAGAAAAAGTCCGTCTCTCATCATTTCCCATCTCATTATTTGGGGAGAAACATGAGCTCGGCCATGGGACTTCCATGGGTTTTGGCAGATGATTCAGGGAGAATAAAAGTTGGTACCTGCTACAGTGCTGCTTGTCCTCTTGGACAGAGGCTCCCTTCATGTTGTGAAAGGATGCTCCCGGCGCACCTCTCTCCTTGTGGCAGGCTGTACCAAGACTAACACTTAGCAGGCCATAAACAAGCCAAGAAAATGTATCTTCCTGGCAGACATACATGTGGATACAATTTTATGTATTTGGACTTTTTCTTATGTGATAGAAGCAGAAGTAAAGACAATATAATTAGAAATTAATACGCAAATGAAAGACATGAGCAAGGCTTACGGTTAGCCTGGATACAACTAGACGTGATGGCAAAAGGAAGGCACTGGAAGATGAGAAGGTGAATGAGAAAGTTGTGTTAAACATGTTTTGCTGAAAGTGGGGAGCAGCATGCAGCCTCTCTCCCTGCCTGCCACAGAAAAGCTGTAGCTCCTTGTTGGGATTTCAGCTCTATTCATTGGTGCCGGCTGTTGGGTGGGAACATCTCTCAAACATGCTTTTTGCACAGCTGCTATTTTCTCCATCTCTTCCATATAATGCACTTACAAGTGAAATTCCGGCTTTAAACACTTTGGGATTGGGGATTTTTTTTGGTTTTGCAATCTAAGTTATCAAAATCAGCTGAATTAATGGATAGAAAGAAACTATTTAGTCATCCCAGAAAGCAGAAAAGTTTTTAGCTGATAGTTTAAAAAAAAAAAATTAGAAACATGAAACATGACATGTGTCATCCCACTACCTGATCATTCCACAAACTTATAAAACAAATAAAAATAGTGGTTTAGAATGAATAGACTTAATGTACTCTTAGTCAGTGTTGCTTTTACTTTAACATTCTCCTAAGAAAAGAGACATATAATGAAATACGATGTCACAATGTAATATGACAATAATCTTCCCAGCAAAATGAATCATTTCAAATGTCTTCAAAACAAGTTGAATTCACCTCTCATATACTATTCAAACATGCCGCTCACCAATATACTCCCCCCCTACATAAGCTGATCACATCTGCCTGTGCAGGAGCAAACGATGTTTGGTTTATATCTTGCTTGGATTTTTTTTTCCTTGGGCTTCTTTTATTTATTTATTTTTTTTTATTTTATGTGTTGTTGAGAAATAGCTGTAGTTGCCCAGCTGATGGCTTGCTTCATGAAGATTATGTCTAGATGAGCAGAAGTCGTTGAATTACTATGCTTTAAGAAGTTACCATCTCACAGCTGATAATCCCTCAGGCAAATCCCCTAATTTGTCTTGACACACACATACACGTGCACTCATACAGCAAAACTCATTCCGGAGGTTGGTCTCTTCTTTAATAAATCAGGCAACAATTCTAACAGTTCTCATCATTTTCTTTGCACGTTCTCTAGAAAAACAATCTGCATATCATTCAGGAGATGGAGGGAACTTGTTTTTGTTAAACGCTAGTAACAGTAAACCAGAATACTGATATACAGTTGGTCGAAAGATAATAACTACAAAAAACAATATGTACTATATTGCGTAGGGGTTTTCTAATTTAATTGTCATTCATTTTATTCTAACTTAAGACATTCCTGTCCTAAAAATGCATAACATTGGCATTATTTTCAGAAGGAAAAGAGAACTCCTATGCATAACAGTAACTGACAGAATTCCTCCCTATTTTATTAAAATAAGGGTCTGAAAGCTTTGAAAGTGTGACTGTAAGTCAGCAAGAGTCTATGGAATACTATTCTTGGCACATACATCTCAAGTAAGGAGGCAACAGAAACTTTACTCCCTGTTTCTGTGCTTAATAATGTTCCCGTGGTTCAACGATGCTAAGAAGCATCAGCTTCAGCTGAAGTGCTTGGTGCCTTGAATACAGCAGGGATTTTCTTATCCTTCCTTTCCTATATTGTCTAATGGACATTTCTGAGAACTGAGGGCATGCTTAGAAAATAAACAGCAATAAATAATCTGTACAGCCTCCCTCTGTCGTTTTTGGTGAAACCAAGCAGTTAAGAACAAGAAACAGCAAGAATGGCAAAAACTTATCAGCAGTGTGGAATGCAATACTTGCACTTTTTCCAGCTTTATAGCACAGGATTTCACCTGTTTAGACTACTTGATATCCTGCAAGGATAAAAAGGTGGCCAGAAGAGTCAGTGGATATGTGTCCAAGCCTTACCATGCATGGCTTTGCACCAGTATATGATCTGAGGAGTAATTTGTATTTCAATCAGCTTGTTCTATGTTTCTTGCTCAGGAAAGTGATTCAGGTATCCAATACTTCATTCACATTTGATGGCTGTGAATAGCTATTAGCATGCTGTAAATTACTAACATTCATTACAATTAGTTTCTACTTTGGTTAAGGATTATTGTGCATCAGAAAAATAATAAGGCTCATATGTTGTTTTTCAGATATTTATTTCCTTGTCTATAACACCATATGTTTTGAATTTGCAAATTGCAGCATAATACTTGCTTATCCTTTGAGACATTATAATGATTATTTAATACAACAAACAGAAAAGTACAAGCACAAAATTGCTGTGTTGAAGTGCAAGATGACTCTTGGAAACATGAATCAATTGAGTGGATGAGCATTCTGTTAAACAAATCCACAAAGTAGGATTGCTCCCAAAGAATATTACAAATAATCCCTGAAAATGAGTCAGCAAAATAACCCAGTAGGTAAGGGGGAAATAACCACGTTTTCTTATTGTGGAGCAATGAATTAGTTGCAAATCACTGGTTTAATCTAAATATACATGGATAATAAGCCCTACATCAGAGAAAAGATGCAAGTTGTATTTGAACAAGAACTGAGTCACTAATGTCCAAATTTGTCACAGCCAAAACCAGAGAAACATGGGGAATGTAAAGAAAGGGACAGTCTGAGTCATGTAGTGTCCTGACATACGAATTGATTTGATGAAACTTGGGCTGTTCATGTTCATCCCTAAAGACCACTACAATATTGTTTCCCATCTGCGTTCACTCCCCTTCTCTCTGAGCAGTGACATTCCTCTTTTCGCTTCTCTGCCCAGATTGTTGCCTTACATCACCCCTTCCCATCTATGACTCAAGGATCCTACTGTAGTATTTGGAAAGACTTTATATTTTCCTTTTCCAAATTCATACTCAAGCCTCAGTTCTGCCAAATAATAGTGATTAGGAATGAGGGAATACTGACAATAACTGGATTATCAATAATTACATCCTCCTAACATTTTAGCACCATATCCATTGACAGATTCAACATGTTCAGCATCATGTCCCATTTCACTCTGAAATACTTTGCACATAGCATACAGTTCAAAGGCCACAGAGCTTGTATCATCTATATATACTTTCACAGGAGGCATAATTTTCCTCTCTAGCAGATAACAGAGAGTCTGCAATGAATCATATACAACTCCACTGAAAGAAAAATGAATATGACAGTTACAGACAGAAGATGACAAAAATGGCGTTTGGATTTTGTAAATAATATATTGCAGAGATGAATCAGTTATGGTTCAAGGGAAAAGTTTTAGCACCATCATACGTTATTTCCTTTCTGATTTGGAAACAGCCCTCTGGATCTGAAAGGGAACAAAGGTATGTCATCGGTTTGGTTATCCAGGAGTCAACATTTTATTGTGTTAAAGACTTTATTCTCTCTGATTCCCTGCTCTCATGTGATCATAGCATTTCTCCACATCCAGAGGAATCCTCCTGGGGATTAGCTAATGAAAAGTGCTGCAATTCAAGAAATGCATCCCTTTGGTTGCTGTTATTTGCTTTTCTTTGGCAGTCAAACAAATATTGATATTTGAGGGCCTCATCTACTCACTGAAATTTCTTTCTTCAGTCTCTCGTATCAATGCAGATTAATAATGCATATAATCCACTCCCACTCAAAAACTGTATTTTTATTTTTTATTGCAAAAGCATTTTTTCTATTTACGTTTTTTTCGGTTGAAGAATAGATAATTCTTTACCATGGCCTCATGCTTCTCCTGATTTGCATAATCACTGGGAATTAGGTTGCTCACGACATAGTGCAAACCTGATTCTCTCTTGTATTTATGCTAACAAGACCATACAAACAGATAATTTTTGTTCACAGGGAGACATCTGGAAAACAATTTTTAAAAAGGGAAAATTTAAAACCTCCTGAAATAGTGCAGAGGTGTATTATTTCTTAAAACTTTTTAAAAACAAAAAACAAAACTAGAAAATCCAACCAAAATCCCAACCATCCTGTAAGCATTGCTGCTGTAGTCAGACCTCTGGAAGGTGACCCCCCATGAGCCCTGTGCTATTAGCACAGTGTGCTGCTCCGTAAGGACACGTCTCTCTCTTGCCCTCAGCCGTGCTTTTGACAGAGCACCAGTCGCACCCCAAAGCCATCCAACCACTGCACAAAGCCAATGATACTGGGGTGATATTTAGACCAGTAAAGACCTGGAAGTCCACAGACATAGCCAGTTGTGTTGCTGGCTTTTAATGACAAGTACCTGTTGAGATACAGGTGGCCAAAGCCCTAGAGGGAATAGATCTGGATAGAATAGCCAACCATATTCAAGAGGAGAATCCCATGGATCAAGGCATTCATATTAAGCACTTTGGTGCACATTTTTGCATGTCCATTTCCCCTAAAATCTACATTAGGATTGAGCCTGCAAAACCTATAGTATCTACAGGTAACATGCTGTCAGAACAAGGGGAATACAAGGAGGTCCTTCCTTGTTGAGAACTCCCCTGGAAACAAAAGAGAGCATCTAAGATCTTCGGGAAAACTCTCAAAACCAGTTAAATGAATGCTGCAAGTTACATTGCTTAAAGGACACTTGTCATACTGAACATTTAAGTAGCACATTGATTCTCTTTACCGTTTATTTAATATCCTGAGTGTTGTCAGATCTGGATTCCATTTGCATTTGAAAGACATCTGGTATGGTCAGAAGAATATTGAGAGGAATTAATTCATCTCATCCTGCATTAGGGAAGCTCTTTCATGACTTCAGATACTAAGTTCTGTAACAGTGATAGCTTCCAATTAATTGCTCTCAATGACCCTTTTTTGCATACCTTTGCATAGAGAAATTTCCTATCCTGTTTTTTTACAGTTCTTTGATCTGTCTAGCAAAGGTGTACCATGATATCCAATTCCAAAATATGTGAAAATTAGTCAGAAAATACAATGCTAATGGATTTTTGAAGCTGATAATATTTCCTGTGTCTCTTCAGGAGAGTGACTTCTGACATCTTTGCTCCTGGAAAATTGTAGCGGAAACTGTTCCCATTTCTGATGTGGTCTCTTCCCAGGATAAGGCAGCTCCAATGACACTTCAATAACACCTATCCCCAGAGACACCACTGCACAAAAATGTAAGTTCATTTTCAGATAGAGGTAGTCCTGACAAGTCCTACTGCTGACATTCAGGACTGGTTCTGTCCTTCCCAGGGCCCACTTTATCAGGTAAGTAATTAGATACAAGATCCACACCTCCTTATTTACATTCCTTACATTTTTACACAGAAGAAATAAGCAGAACTGGTTATTGACATCTGGCTGACACTTTCCTCTTAGTTCTTCTCCTCAACTGAAGAATGATAATGAAACCATTTGTGAGTAACGCAAGGATTAAAGTTTTCAAGATATCACCTTAGTCTAGTTCATAGAAAGTTGAGATATTATCAAATGCAGGAATCTGTGTTTGTTATGAAGGGGTTTTTATGAAGGTTGAGGCTAAATAGGCTGCTGATCTCATCCTCTGAGATTCTTGTCTAGTTCAATTCACCAAGCTCAGGGAAAGGAGTTGTGCCTGCTCCAACCTACATCTGTATTGGCTTAAGTACAAGATAAACACATCCAAGTGTTACAAAGTCAAACTGAAGTTTCACACTTGATATCTCAATTGAGAAATTTTAGAAAATAATTTTAAATTCATTGACTGAAAAGTTTAATTATGCTTATTTAGAAAAGTTTACCTCTTAAAAAGCATTGTTTAAAAGAGATATATTTTGAGAAATAGTTACACTACTCTTTAGTAAACTCAAAAACGAGTGATTAGGCACTTCTTAGAATGCTTTTGCTAACTTTGTTTTCAATCATTTCACAAAGTATCTGAAAAGCGTAACCTTTTTTTTTAAAAAAAAAAAATTGTTCCACAGCACAAGTGCAGGGATAGATTGATGTTACTATTTGTTTAATTTCCCATTACATTTGCATTCCGAACCCTCAGGTTGCGATTAATTATAGCCACCTATGTTGCAGTAATCGTTAAGAGCAGTAAGGATTGAAACTGCACAGTGTTAGATGTGTTCACACGTACAGCTTCATGCAAAAAGCTCATAATATAGACAGGCACAGGTGAAACAAAAGGGTGACTGTAGCTACACACATTTGATCAGTAGATAACAGAAGGCATAAATGGAAATGGATTTACCCCCTAAAGCTATGGCAGAGCGAAGAACTAATCTCAGATTAATTGAATACAACTAAAACATGCTGTGAAATTTTACTCCTAAAAGAAAAAAGTTTGTGTTCCGTCTCTTGTGCTCTGTAATAAGCATGAAAAACAAGTCTATTTTAAGGGGGTTTAAGTATGAAAGATTACAATATGGGAGCAAAACTGAGATGTTAGTGCCTCTTGCAAATGCATAGTACTGGATTTCATAAACAAAATACTTAGCAGTACTGAAAATTAATGATGGACAATTCTGGCACAACACCAGAATCAAACATCTAGTATACTGACATAATTTTTACTTCTTCTAACTGAGTCTGCTGGAATCTGATTTATTTCAGCCAGCCCTTGTTCCCTTGCAGGAATTGTTGACATAGTATATTACAGCAATCAATCAATATCTGATTAAATGAATGAAGCTCTTTCATTACCTTCAAGCCCAGATTGAATTGCTGCAGCCATAACGGGAAGACAATATTTTACCTTGCTATAGGGAAACCCCCACCCTGCTTCCAAGCCCCAATGCTTGTTGTTCAGTTTGTTCTGTTGGAGAGGAAGATTTATGTTCCCTCTTTCCCAGCAGCAGTTAGGAAAGAAGGTGGAGGATTAACCGACCATGGGGCGGCTGTGACATTCCTTTCCCTCTGAACTGACCGTGCAGTTTATATCTTGGTGACTGGGGAGGGAGAAGGAGGGAAGGAGGATTTCCAGAAATGGGCAGTCTGAACCCGTAGAAGTGGAATTACTCTTTGTATTTATTAGCCATGCTACATCACCAAAAAAGCAAGCCCTTATGTTGGGCCTGTCATGTATCAGTTTGTTGTCTGATTGCCAAGGAGATCTGTGCTAAATCTTTACCAGCTTCTGGTCTGTTATAATTAGGATGGAGTCAAAGAAATAAGGTAGGCTCCAAAATTGCTTTACCAACCGTATTAGTTGCTGGTAGCCCAGCGGCTGGCTGGTGCAAGCCACCATGAGCCCAGTGCCCTTGGAGAGAGGCTGTGAGTCTCTTCTCTCTCTAATTGCAACACAGTCAGGGTGCATTGCTTCCTGCTCTTCTCATCTTTTCTCTTTCCATATCTCTAGTTTCATTACAGAGAAGAAATAATTTACCAGAGCTAATAAAGTCATTTTGCAGCACCAGCATTGGTGCACCTAAAGGGAAAGGAGTATTATTGCTCCCTTTGAAATAGCACAAGCAGAGTTAATGGAGGCTAACAACCATGGTAGCTACTGATTGTTTGCTCCTTGACCAGAGAGAAATATGGTCCTGGCTTTAATTTTGTTAATGGGAGATTAAGAAACTGTATTTCCACCAGCCTAACAAACCTTGTTTGTGCATTTGTGTATCCTAGCACTGGCTCTTGTAAGTTCCTTGGAACTATGCACAAAGGTATTTTGAAAATATTACAAAACCAGACTTAAATTAGCTTAGTGCTCTGCAGAGCTGTTCAAAGCTAGATCAAGCTCTTTCATGTGAGATGTGCCTTCTTTGTTTTTGCAGTGTCACTCACAGCAGAGGTGTGGTGTTTTGGAGCAGAAGCCATTGGCATGTCCCCTGTAGCACTGGTCAGTCTTTGCCTGGGCTGCAGCAAATCAGCATGGCAGCTCCAGCATCCTTGACCAGCCCCGTCCATCTCCAGACAGAGCGGTTAGGCGGTGGAGCCAGCCCCACTCCCAGTCCTGCAGGCTTGGTTGGGGTTGCAAGGGAGTCCTGGGCTGCTCCAGGACGTATTTTACAAGAACCTGTTTCTGGAAACCTCTTTGCTCTTGGGCTAAGTGCAGTTGGCCAAGGGTTGCTTATACTCCCAGTCCCAAATACAGCAGGTCTTCAAAAGAAGAGGGCGGCCTGACATGGAGGAGGCAGAGCCTGAGCATCTTTGCAGCCTCGTTGACCTCCTCTCTCCTCCTCCAGGAGAAAGCAGCAACCAACATAGACACCTCTGCAGACTTCACTGTGCAACCGAAGCCTCTAAACCCCTTATGTGCTCTGCAAATCCTCTCTGTTAGTGGCACAGCCAGGATCACCTCTCCAGTGCCCTTGACTCCCATTTCTTCAGGCAGTGCTGTCATCAGCACCGTAATATATATCCCTCTTGAGCAGTGAGGAAAATAGGTACTAACTAGCTAACTCGGCTCGTTTTGCTGGCTATAGCTGGAAGTCAATGTGTCTAGGGGAAAGCACAGCACTTAATCATTCACTTTGGGTGCAAATTTAGAGTGTGAAACTCTTGCCAAGTTGAATCAATTATTTTATTGCCTGGAATAAGTGATTATGAAGCTTTCTTGGCGTACAATTAGCTCTTTCTGTTTCCTTTTCCAAGCATTGTGAACCTTTTAGAAGAAACACCAATGGAGGGAAAATGATTCAAGAGAAAATGATTCAAGGATCACAGGGCAATTTTTATACTTTAATGTTATCTGCACTATAAGAAACATGACAGGTTCCACATTTTAAATTTGGGAAATCAAAACGAATGCTTTTAAGAATTGCCTTTTATGCTAAGTGAAAGTATGAGCAATGACTGACTGTAACGAGGGTAAAGCATCTTCCCAATGTCAGAGATGGATGGGGGGGGGTTAAAAGTTGACCCTTAGCTGCTTTTTCTGATGGTCTTTGTTCTGTGATAATCAGATTTAGAAAAACTTATGTAAGGCAGCTGAAAGTAGTTCCACTATAAGCAAGACATGTCAGGGAGTGGAAGTGACTTAATTTATGGGCAGCCAAACAGAAAAGCAATACTTTGGGAAAATTCAAGTGGCTCCTTCCCATCATCCTTCAGCAGCAGAGGATATATAGGCAAAGTTTTAGATTTGCAATTCTTCCTAATTTTTTGCAATTTTTAAGAGAAATTGGGGGTGCGTTACATTCTATAACCTCCATTAACCTTCACAACATGGTAGATTCAGTCTGTGGTGGGCCTATGCAGGGGGTGGGAAGCACAGGGGGAAAGTCCTAGATGAGAATCCTTTACCGCCAGACAGATTTAATCTCGTTCGTATAAGAAGATGTGAGCAAAGCTGCGAACTGCTCCGGGCTCTTCCGCGGGACAGGCCTGTGCACAAAGCTATTTGCTCTCTCCATGTGGAACCTCCTGCCCCATAATACTGCAGAGCCATGGTGTGGTTGAAGGGAGGCTGGACTCAGGGGACAAACAGCACAGCAGGCAGCATCTAGTATTTCTGTCTAAGGCATCTAATGCCACCTATTCTCAGGTATTGCAATAGGCGATCTAATCCAATTTGACAGCCTGTTTCATACCCTAAATTCAGATTCCTTTCTGCACTTGTTATAGCTGACCTCCATCAAGAGACGGTCATGCCTATTTAAACGCAAAAGGGCAAGTAAGGATCAGTGTCCGGCCACTGTAAGCCTGGAGCAGTCCTGTTTGTTTCACCGGAGTTCATGCTACTTCCTACAGGCTCATCAAGGCAGGAGCTGGTGCAGGGGTTACCAGTGGCGAAAGTCAGGAGTACCTGAGCTGGAAAAAAAGCCACCCTGGACAGCTCAAAAATGTATAAAACTGCACCAAAAATTACAGAAAGTCTTTGCTTTAAGTGTCTTAGATTCACAGTTGCTAATGCATGCAGTTAATTCAAGTCCCTGTGGGAAAACTAAATTATGTGAAGCAACCAGTCTACTGCAAGCTTAATCCATACAATAAAATGAATATTGCTAGAAGATTTGATTTACATAGAACCTATTAAGGTTTTATGTTACATTATTTTCATCATTAGTCTTAGAATATTCACAAAATTATATAAAATGTATATTTTCTGAAAGCACTAGTAACTTCTCTGTATAGTAAAGATTTGCGATATACTAAATAATTTGACTTTATCTCACATTCAGAAAGCAGTAGGTGTTTGCAAAAAGAGTAGTCAATTATGTTCTAATGATGGTGCTGAGATGGTGGGTTCCTGCTCATGGGAGTAGTCCTGCTGAGTTTAATAGAACCAGTTATATGAACACGGCCACTGGTGAATGCAGAAGTGGAAAGAACCCAGGACTGCAGCAGTGTCTTTCACCAGGACGCAGCAGTTCCTTGGTGTCTCAAGGAAGCAACTAGAGCAAACATCTTCATTGGAGCTTTCTGACATGGGTCAAGACCATCTAACCCCCATACTTTCACCTCAAGTTTAGTCACCAAGAAGCATGTCAGCATTCACCTTTGGGCCACCTAATATAAACCGCGCAGCTATTAGTTGAAAAAAAAGTGGAAAGTGTGTGTAGCATAGTGATCTTTGGTAACTCTTTCTATGCTTCATCTATTAAATATCTATGACCATCTCCCCTCACAAAGAACCTGCATCAACCTGTGCTTCTTTCTTGGGAATGGGAAAAATAGTACCAAAAGTTCTGGTTTTGAAGGGATGAGGAGGAAAGACAGAAAAAGCTGCTTTTCTCTACCCGAATCTTTCTGGAAATATAGACACATACTGCAGAGCAGTTTTGTTTTAACTTCTTTTGTTAAGTTGCAATTTTTCCCCGATTTCAAACAGAGTAAGGAAGAAGCTGTGCTCCCGAATGAATTAATTGATCTCAAGGCCAGCAGAGCTGATTTTCATCAGCCAGTGTGACTTAATCTGAATGAAGTCTCCTGGCCTTGCTTCAGCAGAGTTGTACTGAAGTTGGAGAGAGCAGCCAAAGCCACAAACCCTTTGCATTCACATGGCTCTGCATCGTAGGTGCTGCTGGTTCCCTTGGGAGGGAGGGAGGGAGAACAATCCTGGTCCCTGCTTTCTACTCACTGGCAGAACCTCTCTGCTGCAGGGGAGGTTCACTTGAAATACTCCTTATGTGGACACAGTCACATGGAATATTAAGAGATGCACAGGACATTTAAGGTGTTTGTCAACCAGCCCATCCGGCTGAGCCCTGTATGGCACTGCTGTTGGTATTTTAGGGCAGGGTGACCGTGTCCTTGTAGGACAGCCCAGGCAGGCTCGCAGAAATGGTTACCCAGAAACTTAAACACCAACTACTTTTATCTCTATGTGCATCTTCTACATGAAAGCACCACAACATGGATGGAGGGTGACAATGCAATAACAACCTGTGAGCTCTCAGCTTGCAAACCAACTACCACTTGTCAGCTGTCTGGTCGATTATCCAGAACACCAGTATACTTGCTTGGGGGTTTGCCTGTCACTGGATTTGCCTTCTGCTGCACAGTGAGGGGAGAATCAGCCACGCATGTTCTGGCTTGGGCAAGGAGTGGTTTCTCATAGCTCAGAGAATTCAGAATGAGCAGTGGCTCCGTTTAATGAGTCAGTCTGGCCTTCTTACTATTGAATAGCAATAGCCTGTGCCAGGAATATATTAAAGAAAGAAAAATAAATAGGAAGAAAAAAATCTATTTTGTGACCAATTGCAGCTGTCAAGCTGCTCTCAGACTCTTTCTCCTTTTTACTTTTATCATTACACAAAAGATGTTTGTTTCAGTTTCTCCCTCTCCAGGCTGGGCTGCCTTCTTTCAGGGATTTGGATATTCAAAGCAGAGAGAAGCAAAATGTAATCCCTCGGCAGTCAGCAGCTCCATGAAACCTGGAGTTTCCAGAGAGGACAGAGGTCAGTGGAAAATGCTACAGAAAGAGATGGTTCAGAAGAGATGGGCACAGAGACCTCTAATGTACCCAGGAGCAAAGTGTTAATGGGAGGTGCAAGAAAACAAATCTGTCAACCAGAGCAGTAGAGGCAAAATTAAAGCTACCCAAACACTGTATTGTCTCATCTCTAACTAAAATGATAATTGTCCTTCCTATACCCCTATTCTCCTGGTAGCCTGTCTCTGAGACTACTCGAAGCAGGGGTTGGACAGTTCTGCGTAAACAAGGTTTGGTTCAAGATTGACTAGTTTGTTTAATTCTAGTGAGAAATATTTTGGTTGGGAAATGGTGAACAGATCTTTAGGTACCTCCAAGGGCAGGTACCTTAGCATTCTGCCTAAATGCTCAGAGGTTAGTGGGGTCTATATGTCAAGAAGACCCCTTACAATTCTCCTAACATTTATCTCCAGCCATCAGAACTGCAGCTCTGCTACACCATAGACATAAAAAACTCCTTTATTAATCAAAAACTTTCTCTCACCCAACTTTTCTACCAGCTACAACCAAAATCTGCTTGTTCCCATGGGAGCTGACATAGCTTCCCCAGCACACCAGCCCTGCCTGGGAGCAAGGGGGGAATTTTATGCAGCACTTCTCAGGTTGCCCCAGGCATCTGGTTCAGGTGTTTCTCCAAGGAGTGCAACTAGTCCTTGCAGGACTTCCTACAGCGCTGGGCTAGAGCCAGTATAAGCACACAGCAAGATAGTGTGAGAAACCACAGCGTGGTAACTGCCACATAGTTTGCACCGGGCCTGGTTGGGATGGAGTTAACTTTCTTCTTAGCAGCCCCTAGGGCGCTGTGTTTCAGACTGATGGCCAAAACAGTGCTGATAAGGCACAGGTGTCTTAGCTGTGGCTGAGCAGCACTTGCACATGGTCAAGGCTTTCTGTTTCTCACTCTGCCCCCACAGGGAGTGGGCTGAGGGTGGGTAAGTGGTTGGGAGGGGACACAGCCAGGACAGTGGACCCCAGATGGCCAAAGGGATGTTCCATACCACCTAAGGGATATTGCGTACCATGTAACATCATGCTCAGAAGTAAAACGGGGGTTTTGGTTTTTCCAAAGTAGTCATTGCTTGGAGACTAGGTGGGTTGTCTACTGGTGGGAGGTGGTGAGTGACTGTCTTTGCATCATTTGGATGGGGTTTTTTCTCCTCCTTTCACTTATTAAACTGTCTTTATATCTTTTTCTGATTCTCTCCCCCGTCCCACTGAAGGGGAAGTGAGTGATCAGCTTGTGGGTGCTTAGCTGCTGGCTGGGTCAACCCACCACCCGTTATAGAAGTCATTGCTTTCCTGGAGCTATGAGAATCCTCTAGTGGGGGTTTTCTGGAGGTTTTCCTGCATTTTCTTGTAATATTTCAGCAGTGAGTCAGCTACTTATGCTGCAAGATAGATGAGAACAGTAGTTAAACAGGCTTAACCAGACATATGTATTGGTACACACAGAAGCTTGTCTAAAGCGTTGCCATTCATGACATACTCTTCAGATAATTTTCTATTTTTAAATATCTTTAGATTGTTGTAGAAAATTAAAGATGAGATGTGTACTAACAAACAGCAGTATGGAGCTGTTGCAATGTTAAGAAAACATAGTCATGAAATGGACTTTCCAGTCTGGGAAATTGAGATTACAAACTCATAAAACTGACTGCAGCAAAAAAATTGTGTTTTCCTGTTTCTTGCCCTACAGGAAAAAAATACTAAACAAAAAATCCAGCCTCATTAATTGTTTCTATTGATTGCAAAAGCATTATAAAAAATTTAATGATGCTGTACATATTCTGCTTAAAAGACAGTGTTTCAATTAAACACTTCACATACATCAAAACAAAACAAAAAAAAAAATATTGCCATCAGTTAATATTTTCTAAGACACTTGAGACTCCTGAACTTTCCTACACACGATGAGTGCTAGTGTTTGTGTTTATTTCTAAATACAGAAAACACATTTCTGTGCCTGGGGTTGGCATCTGTAAGCTGGGTCTGGCTGGCCTGGCAGGTGGTGGAGCCGCAGGGCCAGGAGGAGGGCTGGGGCTGGGCAGCATCTCCTCCCCATGGGGCAAGCAGGGCTCAGTTAGAACTTCAGCTCTGAGACCAGAGCTCATCAGCTCCAGGGTGCACAAGGAATGAGCCGACCTCCACCACCGCTGTTGCCGTCTTCCTGGGGTAGTTCAGGGTGTCAGACCTCACCGCTCCTGCCACATTCAAAGGCTTTAGCTGGACCTTTCCACCTACTTCCCTCTTCAAAGCCAAGGGCTGCATCTGGCTGTGCTTTTCCAGTATGATGGCAAGCCAAACACAGCAATGGCTCTCACCTTAGTTTCAATGAGTTTACATGGCAGCTAACGCCATCTACCTTTGCACTTCGTGGAGTACTTTTTGTGTCAGAATTTAAGAAGAGATCCTTTTTCAAAGATAAGAGTGACTTCAGGGCACAAGTGCTTAAAGAGATCCTGTAACAGGTAAACCCTTTGTACCCCTTCCAACTCACCCAGGGGTCGTCTCTCACCTTTAACAGAAAATTTTGTTTCCTAAAACAACTTTTATTCTGAGGCAGAACAGGACTTAAGGAAACCTGTAGAAATCTTTCCTGGCAGAATCAAATAATCTGTTTCCAGCTGATCGTACCACATTTGCAGAATGATACCCCACGGCGAACATCTGGAGAGAACACAAACAATTTCAGGGTATTTAAAGTTAGTGCAAGTCCTGTATTCTTGCCATTATTAGTGAAAAAACTTATCTATACTCTCCTACTACCCCAAATACCACTAAACCAAAAGTCAGAGGTAGGTTTTTTTATTAGCTGTTCTGGGAATACTGGGTGTGCTCCTCATCCTCTGAATTCCCCAAGATTCTCTGACTTCTTCCCTCAAGAGCAAGCACGTGGTAGCTTTGCTGGCACTGTGATATCCCCTTACAAACTCCTCAGAGTCACACAGGGTGCATCCAGAGTGGCAGTGGCAAGGGGCAAGGTTGTGTCGTCTCTTGGGAAGTGCCAAGCGGTGAAGTCTTTCTCCCAGGCTTATGTAGGTGCATAAAGAGCTTGTGTACAACTCCCCCAAGTGCCGAGCGCAGCTGGCTGAAGGGAAGTTCCAGTGGCATCCCTGGAGGGCTCCACGGACAGCAGTGCCATTGCTGCAGCAGAAAGGGGAGGTGCTAGAGGCATTAAAACTGCATCGCCATTTGGTCACTGAATGGTGGCAGCTTTCCTGCAGGGTCACACAGTCCTGAGATCCCTTGCTCGAGCAATCTGCATCAGAAGCGTTGCTGACTATAGTTAAAGTGCTTCATGGTCAGGTAGGACTCAATGTCAGCTACAGGCATGGCTAAAAAAGGTGGGAGAGGGTTTTGGGACCCTGGCCAGTCCCATCTGTGGTACAGACTGTGGTAAAGGAAAGTTTTAGAGCAGCACAGCTGTGGAAAGGGTGGTTTTATGACAGCACTGGGTATCTGTGCAGGGTATGAGTCTAAAGCAGGTGAGGTTAACTACCCCCCCCCAGGGGCAAAACATATGTACTGGATCAGATAACCCTGTCCCTTCCCTCCCCTCAGTGTGGCTGCATCCAGCCTGCAGAGTAGATATATCTTTAAAACAGACACAGCCAGCCTGGGCATGTGAACAAGTGATGGTGTAACATCAGCTCTGCTATATAACTCTGGAGTGTCATTGCTGCGTGGGCCATTAACCAAGTTAGTGTGTGCCTGCCTCTGTCCCGCAGAAATGTAGTAGGTGCAGTCAGGGGTGATGGAGAGAGCAGGGAGCCACACTGTGTTTTCCCAGATTTTCCTGTGTTAGATGACACAGAACGTGTGCTGAACTGGGCAAGATTTGGAGGGGAGGAGAGGGAAAGCGCTCTTTGGTCTTTTTGACATACCCAGGAAATCTGTGCTTGAACGTCCCTATTATTTCCTATAAAAACACGTCTCTGACACAAATCTGCAGTGCTAAGCAGAACTTGCACAGTCTGCTTTTGCCCAATGACAAGTAAATTTGTTTTTGTAGATAAGCTTGTAAGTAGAGCACAGCTGGTGCGGAAATGGTTGGCTTTAATTTCTCATTTGTTTACGTCTGTGATTTAATTACCGCAACCCCTGTTATCAGCTTCTTTAAACTTTTACTTATTATCGGGCATCAAGAATATAATTTATTTCCATTTGACAGAAAACTGCTTTCCACAAAGTGACAATCCATCAGGTGAAATTGTCGTGTTAATCAGTCTATTCACAAATGCACCTCGTGTGTGAATAAGAATGACTGGAGTTAAATTGCATTAACAAGGCATCAGGAGATTGCAGGATGTTACCAATAGTCTTGGTCAGGAGTAATCACCAGGATCATCTCTGTAAAAACAGGTGTGATTTGAGTGAAGGTTTTCCTCCCAGTTCCTACAGAATGAGATTTCAATATCAACACACTTGCCACATGGCAGAGTCCCTGGCCGGTTCAGTGGTGCAGACATTACATTAGCAAAACGCTTTTCAAACCCTAGAATCATAGACTTTCTTGTAATAAGGCTGAATGTGAAGTATTTTTTCTTGTCCCTACATCTTCTAGGCAAAACATACAGAAATCAAGAAGGGAAACGTTAAGAACTCAAAGCAAAATAAGAGAAGCCAAGTGCCAAATCCCTTCCTCCCTTAGAGGAGGCAAGTTTGATCCTTCCAAGCTGAGAGGAACCGCAGCAGTAATGCTTTACTCAACATTAAACTTCTGTGTGTAGTTTATTAAATTTCAGGTGCCATCCTTATGTTTGTATTTCAAGTGTTACACATCTTCTGCTGTGCACTTGAAGTAAGTATTTGAGTCTGTAGGCAGAAGGTACAGCATGAGCCCTTACTCCAAAAATTGATACTTTTGACATCGTACATGGAAACCTGTCTCCACAGCGAAGGTGTACCTACAGCACATTTTCCTTGGCGTAACTCCTTCTGCTTGCCAGGTGGAATGGCTGTTTTGCCTTTACTCCTCTACTACTCCTATATCCTCTAGATATACACGACAGGTATATCTAAGTTCAAATCTCCCAAAGTCCTCATCCAGTGCCCACTATCCCATCTAAGCCTGTCCCTCTAAGCCTGATGTGGAAACAACTGCTGCAGGCCACGGGGAAGTCAAAAGGTGTATTTTGAGACTGAGGCAGAGTATAAAAGATGAGTTTTACATTTCTGCACAGTTCCTGGTTCTGTAGTGGGTCTGTGGATCTCCTCTCCAGCATGTGGGCTGTGGATCAGGCCCATTGACTTCTTCTGAAAGACATACCTGACTTGCTACGGCTGTACAGGTTAAGTGACACTTTAGAAACTATTACATTGACAGTTCTAAAACGCAGGTCTTCAGACATACTTAAAATTACTCATTTTTTGGAGGAGGAGGAACTGAACATATCCATTATTAGCTGCCATGTAAGAAAAAAAAAAAGATGGAAGTTAAAAATTTATCATCAGTGAACACCTTGAATGCATTTAAATTTGACCAAACTTAAAAATGCATGCTATAATCCAACAATACTATGTCATTAATTTATATTTAAGTCAAGGAAAAAAAGTCTCTCCAGAACAAAAATATACATAGTCTGATCAAAATATGTAACGCCATCTATACTCCGAGCCATTTTATATGAAACTTCTGTCCCTTACTTTAGAAACCAAAATGCTACCGTCTGGAATATTCTGTTACTTTGGGCGGAAAACCCACCTTCTGCAAAGCTCACAGTGAAACTCCGGTTGATGGAGCCTTTCTGTGGATGTTTGCCCGGTTGGTGCCGAGGCTGCCGGGGCTGCAGCTCGGCACTTGGGGAGCACATCGCCACAGCCCCCGTGCAAGTCAGTGGGGCTTCCCTGGTCACTCACACACCTGAGTGATTTGCAGCATCCCTCATTCAAATCTTCTTGGTTTTTCTCTGGTAGTTTTCACGGGCTTTTCCCACACATCTTGAGAGACCAAGCGCTGCCATAGCACGGTGTATCACCGTTACTTAATGCAGGGTCTATCATGATTTGTTCTGTTTAACCTAATGAAACAGAGGGACTTTGAGCATGTGATTTATGCGTCTCCTGAAACACACTCACCCCCAAAAATTACTAGACATTTCAGTCAAATATTTCTGAGTTTAAAAATGTAAGCAGAATAAGGTACCTAACTTGTCAACTGATTGATACTTCTATCACTTTTAATGAAATTTGATGCGATTAAGCCTACTAGAAGGCTACAGCCTACCTTTGGACAAATTTATTATGCTATTTTGAGTGCTGGAATTCATTTCAGAAGATTGCTTAGTGGTGCTGCTAAAATAAATATGTCTTGCAGAAAGAAAATACTGGCAGCATGGCATGTGACTGAGGAAAAAGGATCTGTTCATAAAGGATTCTTCTATTCGATTTTATATGAATAAATTAATTAGAATCTATGCAATTATTGTGCTCCTAAAGGTCTGCTGCCTGTTTGCTGTACAGTGTATTGAGCTTATTATAAATGTAATGCTGTTATGCTTTTCTGAATGACTCTCAGACATCTTTGCTATGAGATATAGCTAACATATCTTCCCATATTCACTGTTCCAAGCAAAAAGAAGTCATGTACAAAAAATAAACAAAACAAAGAAGTTTTTAAAAAGGTGTGTTTAGTTCAGATTTCTTCTAAGTGCAACCTTATTTAAGGACATAAATACTTAATTCTAAATTTTTCCAAGTGATGAATTATTTCAGATGTCTTATTGTCGATACTGTGTGTGTTGATGCTTTTCTGTGAACAAAGAGCAAATCCTGTTCAAAAAAAACCCCAAAACCCAGTATTTCTTGGTGGCTATTGCAATGTGAAATTCGAAGTCCAGCAGTAATTTTCCATAGATCTTGAAAAGGACTTGAACATCTGTCTGTGATATTTTCCCAATACCTCCTCTCATTGACATCTATTGGGAAATTCTAAGTTCTCAGCAGTAGATTTAGATGTCTGCCATTGTTTAAAGATTGTGAGTTACAGGGAAATCTGGATACTCTGTTTCTGTTTCCTTGATGGTGACGGCAGGCATTCTGGGCATCAGAAACAAGAGTGAAACCGACAGATAATACCT
Source organism: Chionis minor (assembly GCA_013398295.1). Taxonomy (NCBI): domain Eukaryota; kingdom Metazoa; phylum Chordata; class Aves; order Charadriiformes; family Chionidae; genus Chionis; species Chionis minor. The sequence goes on along the minus strand of VZSF01010381.1, from coordinate 170,881 downwards.
GTAGATCTCATTTCTGCAGTTTGACTGGGCTCAGCTTGAAGGATATTGCAATGTAAAATGGGTTCCTGGGATTGTAACTTTTTTTTATACAAAGTCTTAATGCTTTCTGTAAAGTTCTGTAAAGTGTTGAGTCCTCTGAAAGAACGACAAATATTTTGTGAGATATATCCCTGAAGACAATGTATTTCAGCGCGTTGTTGCTTTAGATGTTGCTTGGACGAAGCCAACGGGAGTGTTGCTGCAGCAGTTTTGTCTCTCCCGTTAGGTGTGATATAGGTCAGCCTATAAATGATGGTAACTGTGAGTAGCAGAGGGAGGTTTCTTACCCTGCCTGCATCAGCCCCACCTGCCCTGCTACGTGCAGGATCTAACTTCTAGAGAGACCATAAGGCTGCATGGTGCTCTCTGAGCTATTTGGAAATATCTTACGTGAAAGGTTTCAAAACACAGCCATTCTTCAATTTCCTTGAAATGACTCCTTTTGTTTTAGTAAAACATGAAAAAAAAGTTAGAGAAGGATTGGTGTCTTATCAAAAAAATCTAAAAAATCAACTAACAATGTTCCCCAACTGATAGCCTGTACAGATCCATGGCAAAACCCCGCGGTGCGTCAAATCTCATCTTCCTCAAAGAGAGTGTCTCTGCATTTCCATCAGGAAAATATAATCAGAGGAGGACTGTGCTGCCTTTCCCAGCAGTGGAAGAATGAATGGTCTCTGCTAGGATTATTTGTACAGGAAATTTGATTGCTAATATGCATTAAAAGGTGACGTTAAAATGTTATGACAATGAGAACTACCGAGATCAATAGAGGGAACTGATATTCTGGAAAACCAGATCCAATTAGATGGAGAAGTTGATGCGCTGAATACGTCTGCTCCGCCCGGGCCCTACATCACAGCCGCAGCAAATGCATTGAGTTTGCTGTTCACAAACCAATCTGTCTCCAGCTCCCGTCACGGAGAGACCTGCAGGAAAACGTCAGAAGTGCCCAAAAGCCTTAGGAGTCCCAGTCGCTCAAGTCCCCTAATGGGGCATGAGGTCTTTGGGCAAGCCAGCTGAGCAGGGTCAGGCTGAGCAGGAAAGTCGTGCCCCCAGCCGCTGCTGCGGCATCACACTGGCACCAGTGTCCCAGCAAGGGCAATACAAGTAGCAAAATAAACAAATAACCATGCAAGCTGGCAAGGAAGAACAACTTCCTCACAGTTTTGGAATATCTTTCCCAGAGAAAGAATAGCAATGCCTGTAACCACAGTTGTTTAAGGGGAAAAAAGTTGGTACAAATACACAAATTATACTCTGTCTGTTACTTCTTTGCCTAAATGTTCTGTCTCCGGCTCTGTTATATTCTGTAACACTTATGCAGTATTTCTACCTTTAGTAAAATGCATTTTGAAGAAACAGAGAGCCGTTAGCGTGGGGATTTTTGCCTAGAATATTTGATTATATTTTTTCTGTCAACTGCAGGTTGAGACTTGGAATAACTTCTCAGTCCTCTGTGCCTTAGAAGAAGGCAGAAGATATAACTTTGGTCCTGAATCTTAATTTCTTAATATGAAAAATATAAGCCTATAATAATCATGTTAAGCATAGAGGAAGGATAGATAAAATATTACAATAATATTTTGGGCTTATTTTAATATGATTTAGAAACCCACAAAGCAACCTAGCATAAGCTTGATTTTGAATGTGAGGCCTGTCCTTCTAAAATATATTCTGTGCTTCGCCAGACAAAATCTTATTACGCTAAGACATCAGGAGAAAGGAACAAATGTACATGTTTTATTTAACTAGCAAGCTGCAAGTTTTGAATTTTTGTTTCCAGATATGCCACTTTAAATTTATTTGTAACACCTAATTAATCTAAGATTGGATTTTCTATAGACACAAGGATTAGTACAGCCTACCTGCTCAAGCAGAAATCAAATGCAAAGTAATTGCAAGCATAAACTGAGTGGAATTTCTCTTTGACCTGAAACAAGCATCTGTGAACAGGCACAAATATTCCCCAGAAAGTAGTGACTGTATGATACCTTATAGTATTGAAGGAATGGGAATCTGGAAATAAAAACAAGAAAAAAGGACGAAATAGGTAAGAAAAAAATCCAGTTTAACCCAATTCCTATTACCACTTTTATTATTCATCTGTTAAGCCAAGCATGCAAAGAACCTTCCTCATAACTGTGGTGGAGAAACAGAAAGAGGGCAGGCGGTGTGGCGAGGAACTTTCAGGGCTGAGATGTCGAGTCGGCAGGAGCACGACTCAAGGCAGCTTTTGTGAAGTCACACTTGTTGGGGAGAACAATAGACCCAAACTCAGTTTGCAGGAAAAAAAGTTTATGTTCCTGCTTCCTTTATGTAATTATTTTGAAACCAGCGTTGCACTCTGAGCTTCTCTGGCGGCATTTATTTAAAGTAAGCAGAAAGTTTATATATAAAGGTGAAGCTGGAAAGCCAGCAACATTAAGAACCTAATATCAGAACCTACACGTCATGCTGTAAAATTGACTGGGTTCAGTAGCAAGTAAAATTGAAATTACTCTCTCTGTCTTAATGCTACTTGATATTTCTAGAATTTAGTACAGTTTTTACATCCTTGTAGTGTGAGCTTTTTGTAAGGAAAATCACAATGATTTGAGCAGTAAGTCTGAATTCATCTTCCTTTAACTTTTTACACAAATTCTGTAATGGCCACTAACACAATTCCTGTGCTTTTTTTTTTCCTGTTTCCTTCAGTAAAGTGTAGCAGTGTTCTTTTTACCATTTCAGGATATTTCCTCCTAGCGGAACTGATAAAATATGATTCTGAAGTGAGAGCAGCCCTTGGTCCCCTGTGGGCTTGGGGATGGAACAGGGAGGCTTCTGGAGAGGAGATGGCATTCCTTTGTGAACGGGCTTTCTCAGGAGCTTTGGCTTTTATTTACTTTGGCTTCTTATTGCAGGGGAAAAAAATCCCAAATCATAGAATCATTTCATTCAGAGAATGAAAGCTCAAGATGCTCTAAGACTGGTTAAAGATCATAGCGTTTTGTTAGCAGTAAAAATCCACGTTGATCTGTTCTTTTGTGTGACAGGGCTCCTGATATATGAGTCCCAACTGATTCTCTCCTTCATTTGATATATTACAAACACCAACATGAACAAGGTAAATATTTTTCTTCAAAGAAAGAAAATCATGAAGAAATAGAGCTAAATAAAAAAATCAGTCAGCTCATGTAAATGTTAAATATTATTTATAATGGGATCAAAAAGCAGAACAGAAATCTCTGTACACAGATAGCTCTTCTGAGTATGAGGAAATTTCAAATGAGGAAGCAGAATCAAAAAAACGTGATACTGTATCCTCTAATATACATCAACCTGTTAAGGAACTGATGGCAATATCTCTCCCCATAGTTCTCCCAAGGAAAACAATGGTGCCCATGCATGCTCCTGGAAAATTGCTTGAGGAAAATAAGTATCGAGGCTGCATTGATTTCAATATCCCCCTAATTAAGAAATATGCCGATAAACAGGAGAGAAATCAGAGAAAAGATGCAATAAAAATTACAAGCCTGAAAGTGGTCTTATTTAGAGTTTCTGTAGCGTGGTTAAGGAAAGCATTTTTCTCACTATTTCAAAATAAGCAACAAAGATGTAGAAGCTGACAGCTAGGAGCAGAAGTGAGACTAAATGCATTTTCTATCAGTGAGGGTAACTCACCTTTGCAATGATTTCCTAGGGGAGTAGCAATCCACCAGAAATTTCTTTAGCCAAAATGAGATATTTTTCTGAAAATCGTGCTGTGGTTTACACAAGGCTTTATTGAGGAAGACCTAAGGCTTTGTTCTTTCAGAAACACAGTATCCAGTGATCAGCAGACTTCAGATGCTAAGTTCTGACTAAGCTTGTTATAGAAATAGAAGCAAAAGCGGAGGCATGCTTGTTGTTTTTACACTTACCGAGTTTGGGGCACTGGTTCCTTCAGCCTAGTGTCCTGGAGAAGCCTTGGACTGGCATTATGACCAAAAAATAGCCTGTGCTTATTTATTATTGGATTATGACATTTTTGGGGGGATCCCTGACAAAAAGGTGAGATGTTTGCTGGTCCAGATGCTATACCCACACAGAAAAGCTGTATCTGCCCCCAGGGCAGAGGATGCCATCCTGTGCAGCAAACGAGCACCACATCCGATAGCACATGCGTGGGATGCGGGAATTAGACAGACCACTGGCCTTGGGATGTTGCTTGGGAGCACCTAGCAATGGGCAAACTTATAACAAGGGGTGTAGCCACACCAGAGAGCCTGTGCTTAGTCTGGAGTGAGTCGTGGTGACCCAGGATTGCCTACCCCTCAGCAGTCTTCTGACCCAGCTGCAGCCACGTGGGCTGAGCTCTCTGGGGCAGGACTCCTGCTCTTGGGGTCAGCAGCAAAGATGCACCAACAGCGTAGCCACCCAGACTCAGGACGACTTGCCATAGCCTCCTGGTATTTTGTCTGCTTTCCACAAGGCATTTCTCTTCATGCCATGAGCTCTTGTGCCAAGCCGGAGAGGCCTGGCAACACCTTCTCCTCTGCTCATCAGGGACAGTGGCCTCAGCTCTGCCCTCTAAGCACAGGCACAGCAATGTCCCAACCACTCACTACTGAGCCCACAGGTGTTGGAAGAGTTGGGTCTTTAACTCAGCATGTAAGGAGGCATCTTCCCCAGTTTCTGAATGAGTTTGTGTCATTTATTCTATAAGAAAATTGGTCATTTCATCAGTAGTTAAGAGCTTGAACCACCTTAACCAAGCCCTTTCTTTCCTACGTATGTCTCCCTTTGCCATGGAAAAGCTGTGCGAGGCACTAGACACAGCATGTTTTGAGACAGCATCATCATTTCGAGTACAGGTGGATGTAATGATGCATTTCACTTAAACCATGGATCTCCTGCTCACCTACCAATATGATGATTTATGTCTCATTCACCTGATAGCTCTGCAAAGAACAGTGACAAGATAACAGCCTACCTTCAGTGCAGCATGCCCTTTGATATCTCTTCAGAGTTTATTTTGTTCTTACTGCTAACTTCACATACAAACTGTGACTCAAATTTAGTGAGACTTTTCCACTTGTTCTAACACTCAAGTCCTGCTGAGTGTGACTGAGTCTGACAGCTCTTTCACTGCCGAGAGGATGCAAAATAAACCAGCCAGCTAGTGATACTATTCCAGCAGCATCCCACAATGCCATGCATCTTTCAGAGGCCGGTCATTGGAGAACTTCAAAGTGGTGGCCTCTCTTTAATTTCTACTGCAGTACTTAACTGCAGATGTTTCAAAACTTGGTGCCAGATGATGAAAGCTTCAGTTCCCGTGAAACTGCTTGTCCCCAGCATGTTAGAAGAGGTGCTTGGTACTTTGCAGAAGTAGGCTCCTTAGCACAGATAGTCTTAGTCCAGCTGAGCTAATTGTCCCTGAATTTCAGTCTAATTTCCCAGTAGCCAAAGACCACATCTTCCCACCTTCCAGCCTCCCCAGTGCCCTCCTTCCTGCAGGAGGCAATTCCACCAGCTCATGAGATGGTTCAGGAAACAACAAGTAAGATGGAGATGTTGTGCAGTCCATATTATTCATCTGTATAGTTTAGTAAAAGTGTCCTACTCTTCTTTTGAAACCCAAAGATGTTTCAGTTTACATGGAAGGACTGAGGCTTATGGGGGACTCTTGAAGGGGTCCATCCACTTTGCCCTTAGTGTTTTATTATTCCAGAGATGAACCATGATGAATCACAACCAATCTTCTCTTTTTTAGTTCATCTCTATTTAACATCAAAGGTTTAATGCTGCAAAGTTTTAGCTGCGTTCTCCCTGCTGTGTCACTGTTACCTGTCTTTCAGAATTAGATGCTTTATGTATTCCAGTTGCTCTGCATTCGTAATCCATTGCTACAGACATCCTATATATCCTTGGTCAGATCATTTACGAGCAGAACTTTGTAAAGAGTTTGTGGTGATTAAATTTGGTGGACTATTTACTAAATATACTATATACTATTCTGTTTCTTAATATCTCTGTCCTCATTCTTTGTTTCAAAAAAGAAGATAACAGTACTGAAATATAAAATGGCTTTGACTAATTTAGGTTGCTTGTTGTCCTGGGTACGGTCTTCCTTTTACTGTGTTTGCATAGAGCATAATTTACAAATCCATCTCGGGCAGAGCTACAGCTGGTAACTCAGGACATACAACTACACCTGTAAATACACCTGTAAATTATATTTTAACATATTCCACTTTCTTAAAACTGCTGTGAAGAGAGCACATTTATAATGTCAATTTTAATGCAACTTTTGCTATCAAAATTCTAGTTCAGTTTTAATATCCACAAAATTATTTATCCTGTCGATAGCTGTAGACCAGATTAATATTTTAAGCAATTCAACTCACATTTAAATTTGGATCTAAAAAGACATATGCAACGGTAGCTCTGAATGTTTGAATAAACAGGATGTTTTTTTCTTACTTGTCTTTAAATTCTTTGTTTCTTTAGACACAAAATAAGTGGGACTTAATTCACCAAATTTGTATATAAAATAGGAAGTGAATCACTGTAAAAGTAAATGTTCCCCTGTTCTCACACCCTTTGTTGTATTGATACATTTTATGGGCACCATCATTGCCAAAATAGGTTTGCGAATCTTTCAAAAATATTTTTAATGTCAATATGCAAAAAGCATCTTACAAAAAAGTAACAATGGAAGTGGCATATGAGTAAAGAACAGCACTTGGCAAAAAGTCATCAAGATCAGTCTTTCCCTGGACTTCATTACGTTTAGAGCAAGCCTTAAACATTTTAACATTGATTTAGCACTCAAGAAAATCAAGAGTAATGGAGAGGAGCTGGGTGACAAGAAACTACAGTTCTGCTTCTAAAACCATGGGACAATGGTATATGGAGACGATTGCCCAAAGCAAATAGAGGTTCTTAAGGCTGCTCTAAACGAAATCCATAAAGAGTGTCCATAAGAAGCAGAGAGCAGAAGAGCTTCTTGGGATATGCCTATTAGTCTTTTTCCACCAGGAGATGCTACCTCATCAGAAATGAAGTGTTTCATGGGAAATAGGTTCATTTTGTGAGTTTTGTTGTAACCACATTTTTCTTCTTTTTCCTTGGGGAAATCTACCTGGTTTTGCTGTTCTGAGTATGGAGGAACCTGGGGAGCTTTGGTCCTGGCTCAGGAGCACCCTGGGCACTGATCCCAGAGCCAGGGACCTTGTGCACCAGGGAGGGCTGGGATAACTGGCTGACATGGATGAGAGACAAGTCCTGTCGAATACTTCTGCTCTGAAATAATTCTTACTTTAAAAGCCAGTAAAACTCTGGAAAAGCCAGCTGCTTCCTTAAATAGGAACTACTTTTACCAGTGATAGAGTTTACATCATTCAGGGTACATCCAAGTTGTTAAGTGTCCTGATGGGAGATGGACGTATAACATGTTGTTAGGTGGATATATCTGGAGCTGCATGGAGCTAATCAGCTGAAACAGCGAATAGTTTATGCCTTAATCCAAAAGTCAATTCCATGGAAATTTTTATTTCTGAGCAGGAAACATAACATTACTTTTTCTGTCCTTTCTTTCTCACTGTCCAGCTAAAATGTGAAGAATTGGTCTAGCAGGAGTTCTCAGGCACTTATTAAAAATACCACTAACAGTTCCTGGTAAAAGGTGTGCTGACATAGCCCTACACAGGCATCTGCACGCATGAGCCCTCCACCGGCCATAATCCCACCATCCTCAGGGCAAATCCACGCACCCCTATTACCAACCTCTATGGCCGCGGCACCCCAGTCACATCCCATTCAGCTGCCTTTCTCCCTTGGGTGCTAGTGCTCCCCCTGCAAGCCTGGAAGGTGGTTGTCCATCCTTACCTGGCAAACAGCATCCATTTGTTCTCCTAGTCCCTTCCTCCCTCTCCCCTCTCCTCCTGCAGCCAGACCTGGTTTTGCCTGTTTTCTCCAGTAACTTCAGTCATTATCAGTGTATGGTAATTTCTTTGCTTGCTGGGGTTATGACTGTATTCCACAAGGGCACAAATATCTCTAAGAGCATCCACCCACAAAGCTATCAACAAGCTCAGTACAAATATGCCTCACTTTCTCAGGTACGGACTGTACTCCCCGGTCCTGCAACGCTCAGGCTTCGTGGCAACGCCTGTGACTCCAGCTTTCTAAATTAGTCTCTCTGACAGCCTTTTTTCAAGAGCATTTTTGCATCAGCATTCACCAGTGATGTGCTGTCGTAAATATTTCACTGTATTTGAAGCCTGCAGGTAGTTTTCTTCTCATTTCCAGCATTTCCGTCCTGTGCTGTTTTGATGGGATACTTGAAAGAAGACTGAATAATTTCTGCTTAACATCTGAGCTTCAGTTTTAATTGGGTGTCAGGTCAGGTTCTGAAATTAAATTGATCTGTCCGTTGCCTTTCTTTCCTTCTTCTCTTCATTCTTCTCCTGATCTTCACTCCCATGGGACAGCGTGACTTTTGCAGAAGCTGTTCTAATTCTTTTCCCGTCCACACTCAGTGCGTTGCCAGAGTTAGCACAAAAACACATAGAAGAAGGATGAGAAATCAGAAAAATCCACTCAGACATCTCTCATTTCTTTTAATGTGCCTCAAAATGCTGTAAATTAACATAATCCATCTTGGAGAACCAGTCAGAACATTGCACTTTTAAAATGGGGGGTGGGGGTGATGGGGTGGTGTTGAAAAAATGAGTTTTCTGTTAATGTTCCTCATCTTTCAATAAAAATAAAAGCCAAAGGAGAGTTCTTTGGAAAAATTAGGTTGTGCTCTCCTCCCTGTCCCTACACATCCTTCCCTGCTTTGCTGTTTATAACAGAGAGCAGGAAGGAGACACCAGGTTCATCCAAGGTCTGCACTGTCACTGCCACCCACTCTCTGCCCCAAGACCTGCTGCTCCGTTCCCCAGGCAGGTGCCAGGGAGCTGGAGGTAACAAGAGGCATGAAGGGTTGTTGGAGATCCTCCTAGGGGTCCCCCTCCAACTGCTGTGAGGGGGCATGGCTCCTCATGCACACCTTTGCTTTGGTAGGAGGGAAAAAGGAAATGAGCTTAAAGCCAACAACTGGTTCAGGGGGAAAAGAAGAAAATTCAGACAAGCTGAAATGTTTCCGTGAGCGGCTTTGGAAAGTAAGATTTTAAGAAATTGTTTTTCCCGTGCACTGTTATTGTATGCCAGCCAGCCACTTTACCTGCTTACTCACCTGACATCTCTCTGTAAAAGCCAAGCCTGCTCCCGGTTCCAAGTTTGCATTCTTAAAATACTGCTTAAAAAGCCACTTGCGCTCCTTAAATAGAAGAAACAGAGACAGACTGCCTGTTAACTGAGCAGGAGAAGAGTCTGTGAATCCCAGACAGATAATCCTCAAGCAAAATTAAACATCAGTATCAACAGAGCTACCAGAAGGTCTCCTGATCCATATGTTTTGGAGGAGTCGTTCACACAGGGAGAGTTAGCACAGCTGTTTCTGTCAACCAAAAGCCTTTTGAGCTTACCTAGGTGCTACTCACTGCCATCAGCAAGCTCAGGAGATGTGCCGTCTCCCACAGTCAATACGATCACCAGGGGTGTTGATGGTCCCCTGTTGCTTCAGGAGACCTTACGATCCTCTGCTGCTCAGCCTGCAAAAGCCTCTCTTTGGGCTGAAGAGCAAGGGGTTGGCCCAGGTCACCTCCAGAGTCCCTTCCAGCCCAAATCACTCCATGAATCTATGAAGGAGACATTTAGCTCCCAACCGAGCAGCTGAGAGATGGATACACACTTATGCGACTGGAAGACAGGTGATGGGGCATGTGTTGTTTGTTGGTTGATGGCCAAATTTGAGGGGAGCTGGGAGTAGCTGGTGAGATGCGGGCTTGCTGAGGGGCAGGCAGCAGGAATATCCAGCCAGGCGTTGACTTCCCAGGAACGCCTCTTTCAGTGTGTTTTGTATAACTTCTTGTGGACTCTCTCAGGAAAGTACGATGGATGATTTAATGAATCATTATGAGTGTGTGGGCTCTGCCTTCCAGTGGGTGAGATATGTTACACTCTACCTTTGTCTCACATTATAAGAAGTAAAAATGTGCTCTTCTGGAACTTTTTATTTATATTTCGCAATAAAAGCTCTGACAGCTGAAATAAAGCCGTTCATGGATTTATTCTTTTCAAAAGTACAGACTCAAACTCACAGACAAGAAGAAATTGTGGCAAAAGAAACAGAAGATTTGGACTTGCAAGAAAAATAAGTGATAAAAGACAGTAAAGTGAGAAGATGATGAGCAGGCGGCATGGCTTTGAGCATCAAGGCTGACAGCCATTTCTCACTGTCTGTTTTCTGCCTCAGCTGAGTGGGACTCGAGTAGAAGGAAAGAGCAAGGACCAACGGTGGTCTCCCACTAGCCATAGTTCTTCAGCACTCAGGAGACAAGGCAGTCCCCGTGACAAGACTTTATAACTGAGTAAGAAATTTCTCAAGGCCTTTACAGCACCTATCTGAGTTTCTGGTACCAAAGGAGGGCCAAGGTGCTCATGAGATGAGATGAAAGACCTCTTCAAGAAAGAGCTCTTATCTTCTTGTGCTTTCACAGCCTGGCTTTGCATCTCCTTCGTCTTTCTCTTTCTTTCCTGCAAGTCACTGTGAGCTCTGCTTGGCCCATGCAGAGAGGAGATGGTCGCAGGGAGGCCTTTCTGATGTTGAAGGAGGTCTGAAGAAGGAAAAATGTTGTTACAGGTTGCACGTGCTGAGGAAGCTCATGGCTGAGGGGGAACGAGCTGAATCACAGAGGAAAAAGTGCTATGTGCTGTGTGTGTTTTAAAGTATCTTAAACATCCCCGACGAGGGAAAAAAGAAAATGTTAAGAAACAGGGACAAGGCTTGTGAACTTTCTTCTCTTGTGTTACTCTTATGGTATGTGTTGGACCGTAATAATATGGATAATGAGGTGTTATACAATGGGCTAAATATACTCTTGACATAGGCAATGATGGTAAATGGGAACAAGGAGAAAGACATTACCTGGAGATTTACTGCCTTGTTACTGTTGGTATTATACATCCTTCCAGATTCTGTCTTTGTCTCTTCAATGCTGAAATTCTTTGATTTTGGTGTCTTACTGAAAGTTAAACTCTCTACATAATTCTAACACATTAAGGAATTAAAACTTTATCAAAGATGTTCTAAGAAAAGCGGTTTTTTCTATTTAATTTGTTGTTTCAAGATACTGACTTTCCAAGGTTTATGCACATTAGTTCCAGCAGAATGCTGTGAGTTAACAGTTAAAACCTAGCGAATAAATATTGAGAGATGTCAGAAAACTGCTCAAGAGGTGATCAGCCTTCCTCTCAGCTCCTGCTTCTCTGTTGTCAGAAAATCCCTCTGTCCTTGACCCACTTTCTGCTAGGAGTTTCCCCGACCATCTCTTCTGGGAATGGTGCCAGCATAGCGGGATGACGGCTGGGATCGCACGCATCCTGGAGAGCAGCAGAGGTGGTGTGGGAGCTGACCTCTACAGGCGTTGCCCTTTTAACATCTTAACCATTACACACTCACACGACGCCACAGTAATGAATGTGTGGCAAGTTTCCCACCCGCCCATCCGCAGACGACCAGCCTTATTACTGCGAAAAGTGTCATTAGATCATTAGTCCCTGAAAAGAGGCGAGACTTCAGTCTTGCATGCAGAAGGCTGGCTTCATGAGTAGTTAAATGGATATTTCAAACCTCTTAGCACTCGGGCAAGAGAAGCATATGCCTACTGTCCTGACACGGTGCCTTGAAGACCCTTGATGATTCTCAAACCCCATCCTGCACCACAGCCTTACAAATCAGCTCGGCTCATTCCTGCCTGGTGATTTAAGACAGAGCTCACAGGCGAGTGTCTCAGCTCCAGGCAAGGCTGGGCAGTGACTCAGCAAGGGGACCAGATCACCTCCGCTGTATTTTGTTATCGGACAAGGAACCCGGAGCAAGGGATACCACTCTTTCATCAAATGGCTGTCGGGTTTTTGCCTGTTCACAGTCTCTTTCTGTGCTGAATGCTAAAAGCAATTTATTTTTTTTTTCTTTTTACCATTAAGCCCTTGAAAAACGGATGTAGAGGCACAGCTTTTCCTAAGCTTATGCAGAGTGCCTGAAAAAATGGGATGGCTTTATGGAATGAAAAGCCAAATGCAGCAAAGGTGTATGTTTATAACAGATTATTTCTCCTAATGATAACAGAGCCTTTACATGCACCAAAGCTAGGCTTGATTCATTAATTTCCATTGTTATTGATGAAAGACTTTAATTTTTTTCCTCATCTCACACAGGTTTATTAATATTTAAATCAAATATACATTATTTTGTTGTTTCTCAACTGAAAATGCCTGTTCTGAGACCAATTAAACTAAAGTATGGGGTGTATTTCTCATTCTGGCAAACAAATATAGCAAGATCTTTGTGAATATTTTTCATTGTAGGAGTCTGTGTTTCCGTACTGGTCTACTTTACAGAATATTTTGATACTGCTTTGTAAGATATGTGGCTGTATTTACCTACTTACCTCTGGATATGCAAAGTTTATTTTTAAAAAGAATTCTCTTTTTTTTTCTTTTTTTTTTAAGAAGCAGAAAACTCTGAAAATTGAAAAACAGCACTATTTCTTCTGCATTTGGATTTTCCACATTTCACTGTGGAAAAAGTGAGAAAAATGAAGGAAAGAAAAGTATTTTAGGAGTCCAGTTTGAAACCAATTAACCCAATGAGTTTTCCTAAGCATTATTTTTTTCTTAATTTTCTATGAAATGATTATTTTTTATAAGTGCTTTTAGCAAAATTAACCATATCGATCAATTGTTATAAATCAGTTATGATTAAAGAAATGGAATCTTGATAAAATAAGAACCTTTTTCTCCCAAGGCCTTTATTAAAATATGGACATTGTAGGTATTCAAAACATTAATTACAAAATGCCTTTCTGTTTCCCTCAGCATTCTCAGAAACAGAAGTGCTATGCTATCATAAGAAAGTTCCTAATTTACTGGTGAGGCTACATTCAGGATTGATTGCAAATTGCACTAGCGAGTATATTCTGATATTTCCAGACACATTCTGATGACTCAAGAGGTCTGGATAAGATTTGAAAAAGACAGGTAGTCTTCTAAATGCTTCTTTTGCTCATCTCATTATTACTTAAAAATCACTTCATACGGAGTAGACTGAATTGGCCAAATGTCCAGATACAGGTCATTGCTGCTGTTACGGCTATTGTTGTTATTAACATTATTAATAATAAAAATGATAATATGGGAAATATCAACAGTAATAAAAGCATCCACAAGAAAATTATACAAATATTATGGCTAATTTTGCTGTCTGTTTCTTACTAGCTTTCCGCCAGAAAGCTTGGTTTGAAACAAAAACCTTGAGAAATCAAACTTAGACAAAATCCTAATAGAAACAAGGTAAATTACTTATCAGAGCAAAGAATAAAAAAGCAATGTACCAGTTTGCTAAATGATGTAGTCAATTATTCATTAATGAAATTTTCACATAAAGAATTTTTTCTACTATTGAAAGCAAAAAAATTTTTGCATAAACAGGTTGATTTTTGCAAAAATTCACTCCTGGAACAAAAAGAAATAGAACATGCTGAAAAAAATTAAATGTTTTGTTCAAAACAGGCCATTTTATACCTTCAGATTTTATTATTTTACAGTGCAGGATATAAATCAAAGTTGGAATGAATTATTTTAATCCTTTCAAAGGAAGTTTAGCCTCTGCCACTGTTTGTTCAGCACTTCATTTCACTGGGGAACATTTCTTTTCTCAGTTGTTTTTCAGAATGGAAACATTCTAAATCACTCATTCATTATGAAATGAATGGTCAGGTTTCCATCCAGCTCTAGTTTCGGACTTGCAATATAACTTGTTATACCAGGAATCAGACTATATAATCTATCCAGAGAAAATCCAATAGTGTATCTGTAGGCGTTTTGTCCAGTCAAGGCAAAAGAGTTGCTGATTTGGGCTTGGAGGGGCTTGTATATATACTTCAAGTTAAGCAACAACTGAAATATATATTTTCTGCAATTACAGTAAAAGCCAAGGAGATGGCTTCATAAATGCATATTTGACAGGTTGTCCATCCGCAGTTTGTAATCAACATCATACATTTGAGAAAGTTCTGACGTACAGTTTTCTTTTAAACTAGATTTGCTCTTTTTGATCTGTTCTCAAGAGTAACATCAAGGAACTTTCATAAAAACAAATGCTTAGCAACACCCATTGCAAAGGATATATTAATTGAAATTCATTTTAGACAAAAGCTATCTCCAAATGGTGCAAGTTGTAAGGACAGCCACCAAGTGGAGCAAGCCCTGTTGGTCTCCTTCGTTTAACAAATATTCACTACTGAAGCTATTTGGTATCCTTGACAGTTTCCAGCTATGTAGGCAAGTCCCACATACATATCAGTTGGACACAAGTTAGTTTAAAATATGTGTGTGCTTTTGAAATATTTTTAATGTTTAAAATGTAGGTCCAGACTTAGAATCTCTACTCAATGCTAATTGCAAAGCAGTACTTCAATTTGTTAAAATTTCAGAATTGAACAAGCCCACAGAGAGGAATCACATTACTTTTCTGAGTTTATCCATTCCAAGGAAATTTCTGCTACTTGTAGCAATACAGATGTAGGAGAGCAAAAAAGCATTTGCTGAATCTTTCTAATGCATCTCCAGCAAATGACAGCAATGCAGCCACACAGGGGTATTCCCCGCACGCCAGCAGCTCTTTGTAACTCAAAGTCATTGCAGGCCACAGCCTAGTTATTCAATTATTATCCTTTCTGTAGAAAGAGCAGAAGCTTTGCACTATATACAACATCCTACTTCTTTCTCAAGCATCCCATATTCATCTGCGATCATTAAAAAAGTAGGAATGGAGGCTATTCTTGTTTTGACAACTCAGGTGCTTTACAACGCGCTCTCCCAGAGACTTACAAGGCCTGTAGAAAGGATTATACTAACCCTTACCTGATGGCTATGGACCAGCCAAACTGACAGATCACCTGCAGGTGTGTTTGCAAATGTTCACTTTCTTTCCAGTGTTGAGAAATAAAGCTTACATATTTATAATGAGAAAATCCTTCATTACTGTTCTCACTCTTAAATTCACACACATGGGCTAAACTATTTAAAAAAGAGGAAAAAAACAGAGAAGTAGATCTGGTATGTGTCTCAAGCTGAGAATATAAAAGATTCAGATTAAACAGGACAGCTGAAGTGCATCAAAGGGATAAAGAGTACAGTAGCATAGAGCAGAGCAGGAGTAGAGTAGCACAGAGCAGAGCAGAGCAGAGCAGAGCAGAGCAGGAGTAGAGTAGAGTAGAGTAGAGTAGAGTAGAGTAGAGTAGAGTAGAGTAGAGCGGAGCGGAGCAGAGCAGACAGACAGTCAGTGTATGTTTTCCCTTTCTTCAAGATTAGATGCTGCAGGAACAGTTCCACAATGGGACTACTGTGAGAAGCAGCAGTGGTCTGTGAATAAAAGGGGCTTTAATTGGCTCTTACAAGAGGCAGTTCTACTCTAAGAAGAGGGATAGTTTCCACAATGAATGTATTGTAGTCCAAGGATGTAACAATGAATTTTCCTCCGCTTTAAAAAAAAACCTGTGCTATGAGATAGTGGAAGGACTTTCCACACTGCCATAAGAAAGATGAAACTAGGCAGGAGGATCCTACAGGACCCACAGTCTCTCAGTCTTGTTTTTCTCATTACATACCATAAAAGTAATGAAAAAGGCCATGACTGTCACTCTGAATCACCATCTGCAAAATAATTGCATCTCCCAGATTTGATTCCAGGTGGGTGGACTGGTGTTCATCCAATTGATCAATCCCTGCGGGACTTTAAAGGGAAGAAGTTCCTTCTCCATCCAAATGTGGATGGAAGGATCAGAATAAATGAACAGTTTATCATGATGTTTTGTATTAATACTTGTAACTAATGAGCAAAATAAGCATATTCAAATCCTTCCGTAGATGCACACATAGTATATGAGCGAATTAGAAAATAAATTTATCATCAGCTTGGTTTTTTTGCAGCTCATATGGAATACTTGACAACCTGAAATAGTGATAGATGAAAA
The DNA here is from genome assembly GCA_013398295.1 of Chionis minor. Taxonomy (NCBI): domain Eukaryota; kingdom Metazoa; phylum Chordata; class Aves; order Charadriiformes; family Chionidae; genus Chionis; species Chionis minor. The sequence goes on along the minus strand of VZSF01010381.1, from coordinate 154,730 downwards.
TCCTCTGAATAGTGCATGGTATAAGAACCAGGACTGATCCATCCTAATTCTCTTCTGCTGGATAAAAACCTGATTTTAAATGGTATGTTCTTCCTTCATTCTTTGAAGTGATTGCAATTCTGTCCATTTGGGCCAAGGCTAAATTTAGCCCTTGCAATTCAATAAACTCTGTTGGCACAAGAAACTAACCCCCAGACTCCTGTGGGCCTAGAGACATCAATTTCTCACTGATGCAGCTTGAAAGTCTTAGGCTTAGATCAAAGTGTTTGACTGCAATTCACTCAACAGGACTAATCCCATTTCCTTCATTTGTATGAAGATCCTTCCTTGTTTTGAGCAAAGTCAAGCCTGACAAGGCAAATGCTGGACATCGTGCTGCAGTTCTGATGCTCAGGCTGCAGCAGGATTAGATATCCTGAGCCAGGAGGAATGATGTGGGTGACAAGGCAGTCAGAGGCAGAAGACCATTTTCACGTTGGAGAGCAAAAGGATGAATTCTGCAAAGTCACATACATCTTATAGATCTTTTCGGAGACTGCATTAATGATGTTCTATGGTGCTCCTTAACCCAGGGAAAAAAAATTATCTCCCATGTATTCCCATCTGTCCTTTCTGCCCCAGCTTAGGGATCAGCTTCTTGGTCAGTGGAGGCTGAAAAGGTCCATTAGCACTGAAGCTGGACCCATCATGGGCAACTGAGAGCTGAGTCTCCAACGCTCTTCAGGAATTTCACTTCCACTTCCTCTTTTCAGTTCACAGCAGGGTTCACCTTTTTATTTCTTGGCCTTTGATCAAAAACCAGCTAATTACCAAAGCAGCATGGAGTTTGGATGATTGACAGATAACATCCCATGAGAGAACAAAAATCTGCATTTTGAAAAGGTAAGACAATAAAGATATTTCAACAAGAAGTCAAATAGCAGGCTTCCAACAGGGAGTGCTAAAAGACTCCCAGATCATCTCATCAGAAAGGGTCTTTGTCAGCTGGCTTCATGAAAAGTGACAATTTCAGCTCAGAGTATTTGATCAGCTAAGATTCATTTGTTCAACACGTGAGGCATCTGAGTTCAGTTAATAGAGTTATCAAAATGAACAAACACATTTCTAGATCACCACAGGAGAGGCAAACATGAAGCATTTTGCATGTAATTTTGTGTTCTTTTCTATTTTTTATCTTCCTTTCCTGGAGACATGGCACCAAGAAAAAACATGTCAGAACTGCACGTAGTATTGTAACACTTGCAACGCCAGCTTTGCTTTGCCTTTTAAAAGTTGCTTTCAGGATCTCAGCTGCTTGCAAGAGCACTGGAACCATCCAAGGACCATTTCACTAACAAGGAACTGACCTGGCCTACGGGTGTCTGTTTCCTGACGTATAAAGAGGAAACTAGATCTCTACCTATTTTTTTCCTCTCTTGACCTCTAATTTCAGAGGTTCATTTCTTTTCTTTGATATGAGCAGTAACTGTAGAGAAGTGGAGAGTCCAAGCCTGTGGCTTTTGCAGACTCCAGGACCAGAAGGTGTCCAGGCTCCCGGCAGCTGCCCCTGGATGCCAGATTTTGTTGGGAAGGTGTCCTGCCAAGAGCAGCCCAAGGGGCACTAGCAGCCCTCCTTTCCACTTACTGCTTTTTGATGAACTTGCCAGATCTACACTCTTGGAAACGCATTTACAGCTGCACAGGTTTTATGTTGCAGCCTGAAGAGGCGTTTCCACTGACTTCATTGGTCACAACAATATCTCCTCACAGACACCACTAACCTCTCTTCTTCCAAACTGCAACAGCCAGCTTCAGTGTGCTTTGGTATCCTTTTATTCCTACCCAAGTGTTTGCGTATCAGACCGATACCTTCACCTCCAGCCTTGTCCCCTCCACCTGCATCTTCATTCTTCACCAAAAGCCATGCTGCTTTAGCCTGGCTTGGCTGAGCTGCCACGCGGCCAGATTTCCCAGAGGCCAGGTACAACAACAGTGCGACTCCCAGGTCACGAAGGCAGCTCATCCCTGTCCCCGGACGAATCGGATCAGAGGATTACAGCTCCACTATCCACTGCGTTTCCTTAGGAAAGGATCTGGTATCTGGGAAGGAGGCAGCCCGCAAGACTCTCCCATGTGAACTGTCCTGGGGACCGACCCCATGTGAACCCGCATGTCCCAGCAACCAGTAAGGCTGATTTACAGATGTCGGTGTGATGCCAGGGGCGTCACTAATGCTACACAGTTAAGATTTCAGGCTGCTTCCAGATGCTTGAGTCCTTTTCTGACTGCTCTTGAGGATGTTCCCATTCAGCACGATGCCCCCAGGCAAGCCACCAAATACATGGCTGTGCTTGTAAGCAACACTTCAGAGCTTTTTTAATCAGCGGTCTCCTTTTGGGAGCTCTGAACTTTAACATTCGTCGCCCTCCGCAGCTGTGGAGCAAATCTCAGTGCGCTCACTGTGGGACCGTTCCTCCAGAAAGAACAACAGTTGGTTTCATAAGCGATCACTCCGGTTAAAAAAAAAATAAGACTAAAGCATGATTTATCTACACTATAACAAAGATAAGAATTTCTCAAGCACACATGATTTTTAATACTATATGCAGGCTAATTACTGTAATAGAAACATAAAGTTGTTTCTCAGGCCCCAGAGAGCAGTTTAATCAAATGTGCTAAAATATAAAGAAAATATTTGTTGCAAAAAAGACAAAGGTTATGATCATCAAGACATTATTGCCACTGTTTATCATCAAGGATGATGAAGAGGTGTTTTGTGGCATATTTCTCCACTGGCAGGAATGTCTCTGTGTTTGAATTCAGTTGAGACATGAAAGTGCTATTCCTGAACATAATCAGGAATCGATTCTCCGTGACACCACCAAGCAATTACAGTACCATTAAGTTCCATTAAGGTGGAGACACTGCCAAATTTAGACTTAGCAATTAAAATACTAAATGAAAGTGTGTGATCCCCATACTTTCCTATCTTCTGCATGTCAAAAGAAGACTTGTCAAACAAAATCAGAAGTGAGAATTTTGTCTGAAACTTGTACAAACCAGAAGTTCACAAACTTTACCCACATTTTGGAATAGCTATAAGTCCTGAATGAAATTAAAAAGTCACACTGTTCTACATCATTGTTCACTTGATAAGAGTTCTGGAAGTTGCCTATTAATTTATTTTCACATAATCCATAGTTGTTGTTTTTAAATCATACAGCTATGTTCTAATAAAAGATGTACCATTTGACTTCACTTTCATTTTTACATGTTGAAACTGTTCAAACAATGACTTTCCCTGAGGGGGGGAAAGCTCCCAAGTAATCAGTGATCAGTGTAATATAATTCAGTCTGGGAAATACAATAACTATCAGGGAAAGTGCCTGAAAGTAATTTAGGAAAGATATAAAGTCACCTGGGGCATTGTATGGTCAGATTCTGAAGTTAATGGATAGATCCTTAAACCCTACCAAATTATATCTACAAAATATTTCTGTCTGATGGTGTCCTTTGCTAGACAACTAGGTTTCTGCTCCCTACAGACTGCATTCAGATGCATGCTTGCACATCATAGTGTAATTGGTGCCTTGAGTACTTCCATCTGTGCCACGCCATTACAATGCATCACCCAACTGGCTCCCAGTGCACTGAAATACTCTAAGAAGTTGTTCTGAGCAGTACAAGGAGGAAACAGCTTTATTGTCTTCAGACCACAAATGCAAGCAGTACACGGCGTACGATTGTCTCTTCCCAGAGCTCCACCTGGTTTTCATATTGAAAATAAAGCTCTTCCATGATTTGATCTCTCACGTGCAAGGGGAGCGGTTTTCAGTTCTCGCTGCCCATGCCTGTGCCCTTCATACCCTGGGATAGGAAAGGAGCTTGCCCGTGACCACCCTTTAGGGCTAGCTGGGTCCCCAATGACAGGGGGAGAGTCCTGCACCAGCCCATCAGGAGCACTGCCGTGGGTGGTGTCAAACAGCCGCTCCCATCAAAGCCACCCATCACTCTGGAGTCCATGGCCTTTTCCCAGCTGGGATGGGGGCAGGCTCCTCACGGGTTCATCGCACTTCAGAGTGGCACAGCAGACTGAAAAAAAAAGGTTTTCTTTTGTGCTCCCTGTGCTTCCCCTTATTCCTCTTTTTTAAAGTAGTTTCTTGTAATTGTTTTGTTCTCTTTCTCCTGTAACAACTATATATTTCTGGACTGTAGCTCTGGGAGAGATTCAGCCCAGCAGGTTAGTATCAGCTAATATCACTGGATACATCCCAAAGGAGGAAAGGGGAAGTTACAGCTACCAGGGGTAGAGCCTGCATCCTTCCTCTTCACTTTTATTCAACTTCAAGAGAAGCCAAACTACTTCCTGCAGCCTGCAACGTGCAACTGTATATCCTTGGTTTTTATGTACGTTTCGACTGGTTTCAGCATTGCCAGGACCCAGGGGCAAGGGGAAGGGAAGAGATCTGTGCTCACTTGAGAAAAATGCCCAGAACTTGTTTTCTCTTGAACATCTGGAAAGGCTCGTGGTGTACCCAAGGGGTCCTGTTACTCTGAAAAACCAGGTTTTATCCGGCAGTTTGCTAAAGAGTGCAAAAATGTCTGACCTTCCACAATCCATATGTATGCCCTTCTACAGCACACAACTGAAAGGTGCTGATTTAGACAATTTATAAGGATTAGGCCACAACACTGCTTTTTCCCATGCTGCTGCTCTCTCATGGATGTCACAGGCAGCAGCAGGGTTAATGGTGTCAGCATTAGGCACCAAGTGCATCTGGGTTAAAGCAGAAGATCCACTGATTTTGTGACAGCTCAGGATAGTAAGGATGGTTTGAGGGACTGTCTGATTTTAAATAGGCAAATACAGGTTTATTGATCATCCCTTCCTAGTGAAAGTGTCCTGCTTTTTAGCCAAATCACTGAACTCCTTTTTTCCTGTCAGTCCATTGCTCTAATCAGTCTGTAGATACTGGAAACAATAGAGTTTCTTCCACTTTGTATTAAGAATGACAACATTACCATGGAAATGACCTGGTAAATGGTCTATTTAGCTAATAATTTTACTTCAAGCACTAAAAAAAATTGGCATCAGCAAATATCCTCAGTTGGATCCCGAAATATCTTCTCTACCACATTAAAAAATGTATATGACTTGCACTAATGGAATTATACTTAGACAAGATAAACACTCAAATTTTCCTTGAGTTGCAATTTCCTTCAAGAGCACTAGACTCTCTGAATGCCGGGACCTTTCAAGCTTAGATACAGTGAAGTTAAAAGAGTCTTTCCTATCTTAGCTGTGTCGCCTTTTTTCTTCACTGCAAGGCTTGAAAGATTTAAAATAGACTGAAACAACTACAAACCCCACGCTGAGGACAGTTATTTGTAGTTCTGTCATTCCTCCCTCATCCTTCCTCATCCTGACAGTCGTTCAAGCTTGACTCCTTGTTATGCAACTGCCATATCACATCATCCTGAATTTACCAAACACGTTGCACCGCCAAACAGGTAGGTGGGATTTACATATGTCCTACTTGAAATAGACAGGGGCTAACTACAAATTTATCCATATATTTTAATGGTTCTTGCAAGTGTATGATGATAAACAATTAGATTAAAATAAAAGGCATACAAGAATGAAATATTATGGTTTAAGGCTGACAGAAATAAGCCTAAATACACTGTGAGTAAAAAATATTAATAAAGTTTTAACTATAGCTAGCTTCAAAATAGGGATGTTAAAACTTAATTTCAAGCTTTGAATCAATGCAGCATTTACCGTATGCTTAAAAGCTGAAAACATTTTCTTAATCCAGTCTTTACATGGATATAGTTTGAGAATGTGGATTTAACCGTACACTTAGTGGTTTTACTTAGCTGGCAGCAGAATACTTTGATTGTGGAGGATATTTCCATAGTCAGTAGTGAGGAATTATCTGCTCAGCAAGCAATTTATGCAAATTGACTTTAATGAAAACTCTTCTCTGCTTTACTAAAAATATAGGAACTTCCGAATAAGATTGTTTATATCTTATAGAACTGGCTATTTCAATTCATCAAAATGAAAATTAAAACATCTATTTAGAAGACCCACTTTCCTATTTGAAAAGTTGATTTCTTGTTTCTAAGCGTGATGCATATAATCTTGGCAGAGGGAAATGAATAGTGTTTATATTCAATAACAGGTTGTGTGCATCTGGTTATGTATCAGAGATAATTGAAACTCAGTAGAAATGAAGTTCTCAAACTCCCATTCTAATCACATTCTCTCACTGAATTATGAGATGATTGCATATTTCACTGGGAGGAAGGGTAGTAAATACAGGAATCTGGGATCAGAGATGAGGAAAAAACATAAAAACTGTAGGACATTATCAGTAATAATTATTATTATACAATGGGGTTTTTCCTCTTAATGTGTTGTGTACTAAAGGGCACTTAAGAATTAAGTCAGTCTTACATACTTTTAAGAATACTCAGGAATCTGAGCTCACAGGTGTCAGGGCCTCTGAAGCATTGTCTTTAACCTGGGTATAATCTTTCTTCTGCTGTATGGGTCAAAGCACAAGGATAGAATCATAGAACCATTGAATCATTTAGGTTAGAAAAGACCCTTAAGATCATCGGGTGCAACCATAAACCTAACACAGTCACAGATACCAAAACAACCTTTATCCTAAAGACCAGCAGATTGCAGGCAGAGAATATGCAAGAAAATGGGCTGTTCCCTGTGTTCCATGACTGATCATAGGTCATGGTTTGGGCTGGATTGGTCACTGAGGCAGATGACAGATGCTCTCCCCCACCTCTCTTCAAAGAGAGGCAGGAGGAAGAAGGAGACATTTATGAGTTTAGAAGGAACTAAACTACTTCAATGAAATATTAATAATAAAATAAAAAGAAAAAAATCAAATATATGCAAAACCGTATCAAGCTCCCAGGATGACAATCACATCACAGCAGTCACTGGGGAAGTCCCAGACTGGACTCGGTGATGGATGGGAACTGGATTCTGGATTGGGATCAAAGGCAGATGAACAAAGTCCTCCTTGGACACTGGCCGTTGAAGAAAGAAAGTTGACCCTTTGATCCCTCAGCTTTTATACTGAGCATGAGGTAGATGGGGTGGAATACACTGTTGATCAGTTTTGAGTCACCTGTCCTGTCTGCTCCTCCCTGCAGGTGCGACCCCTCTATGCTTTTCTGCTTCCGACCCTCCAACAAGGCAAATAACAGTTGGCTGTCCCCGGTTGTTATAGCAGTAAGTATAAGCAAGAGCCTCTCTGCATACCATGCCTTGGCATCAACCATAAACATGGGTCTTATCACTCTGAGAGCCAACAGTTTCTGCACAACACGCTGTTAATTTCAGCAGTTAGAAGAGGCCTAGTTAGAAAGTAATGCTGCTGAACAAACCAGGACACAATACTTGGAAAAAGTAGGACCTACATAAATCTTAAGGTCATTATTTGAATTAGGTAAAACACAGAGTTGTGGAGGATCTTTCCCATTTTAACAGTCTTTGATAACTCTTACAGCCTTCTGAATATAGTCCTTATATTACATCTTACAGCATCTTTTATTGACTGTGGCTTTTGAAGAAAAGTGTCTTATGAGGATCAGACTTGTCTGTGTGCACAAGCACAGAAGCAATTTTTGATCCCCCATTGCTAGAAGAGCAGGTGGGGGCTCTTCAGCTGAAAATGATACTCCAAATGAGGCTGCAGCCGGGGTCAAAGTTGTTGCTAATCTTGTGGCTATGACCCCAAACCAGAGGGAAAATTGATGCTCCAATGCGATACATCACTTCGAATGGGTTAAAACCTGTTATTGTCAGTTATAGCCTAGCAGCAGCTGAATGCAGCAGTCACCACTTTAAAATGTATCCCCCAAGCACCCCCATGTCTACAGAGCAGACAGAGTGAGTGGGATTTCTCTCTGCCACAGGTTAGTTGTTTAATGTAATTTGTCACACAAACTCTTTAGTGAAGACACTAATGGCCACCTCGAGAGCCAACTCCTCCTACCTGGACAATTAGCTTAGACACACCACTTACAGATTGCTGAGGTTGGGGGAAATTTTCTTACCTCCTGAGAATGGCTTGATTTTTGGAGTGAAACTCCTCTCAGCAGCAGAGACTGTAATTTACCGCACCATCTCAGCCCAGAGATTGGTTTCTAGCTTTTGACCCCAATATTTAGATATGTTGGCAAAGCTGTCATTGAATGAAACAGTTCAAGCCACGAACATGAAGCTTCAAAGTTTTTACAAGAGCCTGCTGAGGTTGCTGTGGGTTAACAACGTGAATCAACACTAATCCTGGGAAGGATTAGGCAGGGGGCTACCTGCATGGACAAGCCATACTCGTGGTCCTTTGCTGAGGGCTCTTGTACACACTTTGAAGGCCATTCAAAACCAGAAGTAGTAGTTCACTCCAGTTTTAGCTACAGTGGTTGGTGTAGCTGTTGCATGCTTGCCACAGAAGTGGCTTCTTCAAAACAACAGGGCTTCATCTTGGATTGATGTGACCCGGGCGGAGTCTTCCATGGGAGATAAAGATACGTGGTAGGAAGCCCGTGGCCATCCTAAAATCATATGCGTCCTTACCAAACCAAGCAAAATATTGGACACCAAGGAGTCGCAGCACTCAGCGTATTTGCACCGTGCTGTTGTTACTCTCACCTGAGGACTCACAAAGCTCTGTGCTTTCCAGTAAGAGTGTAAACAACCAGCAGCCACCAAGAAAGACCAGAATGACTTTAATAACTTGTGGTTGTTTCAGCTACTAGTCACTATGTTGCCTGTTTTTTACCACGTTCGTGGGGGGGGCGGGGGGAGAAAAAAAAAGTGATATTGTTCTTATATGAATCATCCTTCCCACTAAACTGTCTCCTTGACTGGCAGTTGAGTTTGTTAGTCATCCATCGTTTCAAAATTGTGGGTGGCAATTATCCAGCATTTCCTCTAGGTGTCAAGTCATACGGATAATTCTCCAGGGTGTTTCATTACACCCACTGGAACCACTGTGGTTTTGATGTGCCCGTCCTTCCCAAGCAGAGACACTACGTTTTTCCTTCTAGGCTGCAGCTGCAAAGTTTTGTTACGTTTCCACAGGTTTCACTCACGGGTGCCTGGTACTTTCACAAGCCGTTACAGCCTCTATCAAGTAAGCCCAAGTTGGCAATTTCATCAATGGTGATAAACCATGATGAAAAGAGAAGAAAAACCAAGTGTCTTGAATAGAAAGTGAGCTGCTCAGCTGCCCCACCACACATGCATAAACAGAAGTTAAATAATAGAAAATTAAGGTGACAAATGCAATTTCATCATTTCAGTTCGTGGAAATAGCTACTTTGATTTCAGCCCCCGCAGTCTCACAAGCCTCTTCAGCTCTGCAGAGAAAGACAAGAATGGCTGGGTCTCAGGAGGGAAGGAGGGTGGATTTGGGAAGGGAACTTGGAAGGAAAATGCAGCCCAGGTGGGTAGCCAGCAACACGGCAGCAGCCCTTCCTGGGGGACAGAGAAGTCTCTCCAGGGGGGTCAAGGGCAGGGCCCCATGTTGGGGTCCTGTGCAACCCTGTGGGGTGCATTTTGGTCTGCACTGATTGTATATGGGGCTTGGTGAGATTAGCATCATATTTTAGGGCAAAAAATCAGGCATCATAAATGTCTCTGTCTGAGGTAGCCTGATTTCACATAATTTCAAGCCCCTGTTGTTGGAGACCCCAGTACTCCTGGGTTTGGCAGTGCTTTCCCCTGCCTCCCCCTGCTCCCAGACTGTGGATCCCCTGAAATCTGAGAGTCTATCACCAAGCTCTAACCAAAGGTTGCCTTCCTGAATTATTTCATCTGTCTGACCAAATCTCACTGGAATAGTCAGGTAGTCCATACTGTTTAAAATCATCGTATTTTCTACATCTGTGGAGATATCTCAAAAACATGAGCCCTACTATAGCTATATAATTGCCACAGATAACTAAAAAGTAAATAAAGGAGCTATCTCTGCAGATCACCGTAACCCCTTCAGGTCCCACAGGAGCCTTTCTCCCACAGCAGTTGGTGAGGTTGGATTCACTTTTTCATTATTTTAATGGAAACTTTCAGCAAACTCATCACTTTTAATTTCTGTGACTCACATATCAGCACAGCCAGTATGCATCTGTGGGGTTAGTTCTGCCCTTTTCTATCTGTAGAAACAAAAAATTTCAACACGCTAATTATGCCTCAATAGTACAGTGCATGTTAAATTCTGTAATGATATTGGACAATCGGATGGCCACTTTTTTTGCTGTTTACTCCAGGATATTTTTTATTCCAATTGAGTCAATCTGGGGTTTAAGACAAGCATTCAAAGAGGCACAAAGTGAAAGACTGACATGCAGTATTACATCAGCCTGACAACTTGAGGGGCAGTACCAAATTACGGGTATACACTGTATGAGAGCCAGGGTGAATGTCAGCTGAAGATAGCTGAATGTATCTGTTAGCCAAAGCTTAACATGGCTTAGATGCAATGAATTGTGTTGTTACTACGTGATCATTATTTTTATTTTTGTATTCATTTTCTCTTACTGCAAGTAAGTTCCTACTAATACAGCTGAGTATAGCACTTGTTACTTCAGTGAGGTTCCCATTGAATGGGAAGCCTCTAAACTTCAGGTCATTTTCAGAATAAATCCATTAGCTAAGAAAAGCAAAAGAAAGAGTAAAAAATGCCAGATGTTTTGACGAGTTATCTTCTGTCTGATTTCAAAAGAAATTTCAACTATCATGAACTGAAAATTATAATTCAATGGCTATTATTATTATTTGAAGATGTTCTTACTGTCGCTGGGCACCATCAAGGAGAGCCTAGCTCTACATCTTCCTTACACCCTCTTTATCAGGTATTTATAGACATTGATAAGATCCCCCTGAGACTTTTTTTTGTGCAGTCTGAGCAGCCCCAGTTCTCTCAGCCTCTCCTCATATGACAGATGCACCAGTCCCTTAATCATCTCCATGGCCTTTCGCTGGACTCACTCTAGTATGTCCATGTTTCTACTGTCCTGGGGAGCCCAGAATTGGATCCATTATTCCAGATGTGTCTCACCAGTGCCAAGCAAAGTGGAAGGATCACCTACCTTGACCTGCTGGCAATGCTTTGCCTAATGCAAGTGAGGATGCTGTTGGGTTTTATTTGCTGCAAGGGGCCATTTTTCGGCTCATGCTCTGCTAGAAAGGGATTCACCTGCCAAAAAACAGAGCAAAAAGCAAAAACAGAAAACAACTTTGCCCAGAATGATATGTCTTGGGGAAACTTTGCAGGCTGCCAGGGAAGAAAGCCAAGGAAATGTGGCTTATGGGTCACAAATATTTTATTGTTTAATCTACGCACCACTAATTGGAAAGGATCTTGATCCCCTGAATAACTGTAACTCCAGAAGAAAGATGATTTTGTTACTACAGAAGAGTTGAATCACGGTAGGAAATCTGTTCCCAAAACTGTGGAACTGCCTATATTTTACCAGCTGCTATCTTAGGCAAAAACATATTCCAGTGTTAGTCTAGGCAAGAGAGACCCATGAAACCTTACATTGTTTGCATTTGATTAACAAAAAGAATAATGCTCTAAGTCAACCATCAACCTCATGTTTAAATTTTGCATTAAAAGTAAGGAAACTCATATAGATAATGTATTCCAAAGGAGTCTGGTCTTTTAATGTGAAACAACAATTAAGATATTTGATTTTTTGATTTGTCTGTCTCCACAGTAGTTCTTTGCCAGTTGGTTTGGGGTTTTTTCTGAAAATAGCTTAATCCATCTTTGATTCTTTTCATCAGAACACATATTAAAATCTGTGCGAGCAAATACTATCAGAGAATGTGAATAGCTGTAAAACTCTTTTTGGAGAGAGAGAGAAAAAGTGGAACAGTTGGAAAACCATGCCTTTTTCCTTCCCTCTCTTCTGCTGAATGTTTGTTTTTAGAGGAAAACCTGCCATTTGACTGAAAATGTTAAAGAAGTAAAGCAACTTTTCGAGTTCATATCTATCATGCACACTGAGAAATTATTAGACTGTTGGATGTGTATCTCTGATTAACCCCAGAATCATAGAATAGTTTGGCTTGGAAGGGACCTTAAAAGGTCATCTAGTCCAACCCCCCTGCAATGAGCAGGGACATCTTCAACTACCTCAGGTTGCTCAGAGCCCAGTCCAACCTGACCTTGAATGTTTCCAGGGATGGAGCATCTACCACCTCTCTGGGCAACCTGCTCCAGTGTTTCACTACCCACGTTGGAAAAAATTTCTTCCTTATGTCTGGTCTGCATCTTCCCTCTCTCAGTTTAAAGCCATTAGTCCTTTCCTGTTGCAACAGGCCCTGCTGAAATGTTTGTCCCCATCTTTCGTGTAAGACGCCTTTAATTACTGAAATGCCAATATAAGGTCTCCCAGGAGCCTTCTCTCGTCCAGGCTGAACAACCCCAACTCTCCCAGCCTGTCCACACAGGAGAGGTGCTCCAGCCCTCTGACCATTTTTGTGGCCCTCCTCTGGACCTGCTTCAACACATCCATGTCTTAAGGGTTTTTGCTAGTGAGAAACGGTGAACTATTTCATTAAGAGATGAAATCATGTCCTCTCTGAGATAGCATTAGTCTCTAAAAAGATCTTAATTTACCTAGTTTTCATTTAGCTTAAGGACAGCAGAGGTAGCACTACATAGACAAAAGCTGGAATACATTTTTCAGTCACGTAATGTCTGCCTTTAAATTGGGGAACCTTTGACCTTGGGTGTTGCTGCCAAGATTGAGTTTTCATATCTGCCCAGCTAAAACGAATTGTAAGCAGAAAAAGTATTAAGCGTGTTCATTTTTATTTTTCTTCTCTATAGCATTTGACTAGAATTGCATCATTAAAACATAATGGTTGTTTCTGTGGTTTTTACAGTGTTGTTTTCTTTTTTTTTCCCTTTTTTCTCTTTTTTTCTTTGTTTTCCTTTTTTTCTTTTTTTCCTTTTTTTTCTCCATGAAGATTTTAGGTCATGTAGATGTGGACTATTCAGAGTTTAAAAGCAACATTTGGTAATAGACACTTTAGAAAGTGCCTAAGTCATGAAAATACATTATTTTTAATCTACATAACTTTAAAAAGTGTATATAATACGTGGTCTATCCAGATCTGAAATTAAATACTGAATGTCACACAAATAAGGCAGTTACATTATCTACTGACTGTCTGTTGAAAATAGTCTTTGAAAATAAGTTGTCAGTGTTAAAAATATTCAGAATAATCAAAATGTCTTTGGAGTTGGAAAAATGATTATGTAAATGAAGACATTTAACCAAGAATTGAGCACAGGAAACCTGAAGAGTAAATACTTACATTGGAATGAAGATGGCAGTGGAAAAGCATAGCTATTTGTGAGTGCAATAGTTCACACTTAATAATAGGAAGATATGAGAAAAAACATCTTAACCAAGTCAATAGCTATTTCTTGGTGCTCTATTGCTAAGAAATCATAACGATTGCCATTTTGTTCATGTTAGTGGGTATTATGTACAGTGACTGGGGCAAGCTTAAGTCTTAATAACCTATTTGTAACACTTACTGTTTGTATCACTGTAGCCTCTAGAAATGGCAATTTGAGACCTACTGTGCATAACAGCTGACAAAAACATCAATCCCAGTTCCTCGAACCTGGTACCAAAACATGGACATGAAACAACACACAGCTACAGCTACTACAAGAAAACAGTGGGCAGTTCTAATCACCATGGAAGACACTAATATCACTGCACACGAAATCCTGGTGTTGTATGTTCTTCACGACTATGAAAAATCCCTAATCCAGAAAGACCTCCATGGAAAAGAAGGAAGCGACTCTGCAGTTATTTAGAAGACCTCCTCCCAAACACAAGCAGCAACAGAGAAAAAAACACAAAGGTGACTGAAAACGTCCTAAACAGAAGATAAAGACCTTTGTAGGAGAAAACTGGACATACTTGCACAATTGCACAATTGGCTTCTTTCCTTCTGCCCTCGGGATGCTGCTCTCTGTCTCCAGCTGAGCAGTACATCCCCACTGAGGCGTCCCTCACGCATAACACCAGGCTTTCCCCAGTGGGGACATGGAGAAAGTGCCTACCTGCAGCACTGTGGCTCTACTAGGTGTGAAAGAGTGGCAGGGTTTGCCTGCTTTCCACGGCATCACTCACCACAAATGAGATCAGGTGACTCTCAGGAAGCTGTTGTCAGTATCGCAGTAGGGTCGGACCTGCTACCAGTCTATGAGAACAGAGGGCTCTGGAAGATCCTATATAAGGCAGCAGCTCCACATCTCTGGACATTGATTGAAATCTGAATAATCTTCCAAATATCCTTGCCTACCCATGCATGCATGTGCTACCTCATGTGGCTACATGTACTGGCGTGTGCTACCTCAACAAAGACCTCAGGGCACAGACTTTTCATAAACTGGTTCTTTGGTTTAGTCCCTTTGTGACTCTGAACTTTTTTTAGCCCATGGATACATATCACTGGTATTATCAAGCAGTCTTTACCTTTGAAGAAATGCAAACATGGGAAAGTGAAGCCCTGCGAGTAAAGCCCTCTGTTTATTTAAGAGGCTTTCAGTTTGACTTAAGCGACTGGATTATAGGCAGGACCCTTTTGCAAGCTGTGGATAACCAGAGCGTAGAGTATGAGAAGTTAATTTGCCTCCTTCGACCGTGATGCAAGTTTTGCATATAGATAAAGGACTGATCCAAGTAATCTTGGTTGCAAGAATGAGAAACTTTTATGTAATTAAATAAGAACTAGGGAATGCCTGGAATATGCATATGTAAAAGTGGATACATAAGATAAATAGCAGGGTGGGGAAGGGGGGGGCATTCTTTGCAACTAACTCTCCCTGTGCTCATGACAAATTCCAAGCTTGGTACTCTGTTCACCAAGCTGAAGGAATGTGTTTGTGAGCACGGAGATAAAAAGCAAACTGCTAGAAAGTCAACTTCCCGTATGCTGTTTCTCGTGCCTTCCCGAGAGGGAGCGGTTTTGATACGAGTAGTAAAGCAAGTTGTCTCTGACTGCATGTCAAAGGGAAACCATGATCTTTCAAAAGTGGCTGGTGAATGACTGGACAGAAATGAACCTAGAAAAACTTTAATTGGACCCTGTGTAATCTGACAGTCAATAACACTGAGAATGTCATCAAAATAATAGCAGTATAATCCCATATGCCATGAACTATCCTCTATATTAACTAGAAATTGAGAAGCACTTTCTTAGATGGTCCTGGCATGGTGAGTAGTGAGAACATCCCTTGGCAGATGCAATGAAGTCTATTCTGAAACCTAATGCTGTGAGTGGATTATTCAGAAACTAAAGCTTAAAAGAAGATAAGCTCTTCCTTTTCTTTTGCAGCTAAGGCTATTTTATCAGGGAGCGCAGTGCTGCAGCTCTGCCTAGCAGGCTGTCTGAATCACTGGTTCCTCAGCAGGCACCTAAATCCATCACGGGCACAGCGTCAGGGCATCTGCAAATGGCCCTGCGACAGTGGTCCCATGTGGGAGACGCGGCTGCACTCCAGGGGCAGGGGCTGGTGCTGAGCCCAGCTGCGCTGGGTGATCCTGCCTCCACCAGCGCTGGCAGAGCTGGTCCAGCCAGCCGGGAGCCATTGCACCCAGCCATCAGTGAGCGAAGGGCAGTCGTCTCTTCTGGCCTGGGGAGGGACACAGGTATTTTCACAAAGCAGTTCATCCATCTTTGGATGGGATGAATTACTCGTCCGCCTCTACTGATCATTCAGGCAGCCCAGATCAAATTACTCATTGCAGCTTATAGAGAAGAGGTTTTGTGCAAACATAGTAAAAATAACTCATGCAGATATTGGAAAAATTAAAAATTATCAAATCTGACAACAGCAAAAGTAAATAGGAAAGACATGTTCAAGGGCTTTTTCTGAGCAGCCATTCTGTACGGCTGCTTTAATCTATTCATTCAAGGATTGCTTTGAGTGGAATACAAAATGCAGAACAGTGTCTCTCAAAAAAGCCAATATTCTTTAGAGAGTTTGGAAAAGCTGTGTCCATGTGAGGCAGACTGGAAGTCAGGAAGCAGTTCTGATCGGCTTATTTGTAAGTCCATAACTGACATCATCACATTGCCTGCTCAAGGAACAGAGAAAAACTTTCCTGAACAATCCTCATGAGTTGTGAATTATGGATGTATCTCTGCAAAGCCTTGAGTTTCTGGCTGAAAGTTAAATAAAGCAGAAGGAAACACTTTTTTTCTCTTTTCTTTGGTATTTTGATTCTCTGCACAGATCCTTCTATCTATTATTTTTACATGGCTTTTATGTTTTCCTCCGTAGTCCTCCTTAACCCCATGCAGACATACAGCCTCGGGCTTTTTCTGTATTTCCACTGTGTTTTGAATACTTTAAATAATGTGTGTACATTCTTCCTCGATATTGATCCTTCTTCTCTTCTGAGTAGTCAAATGTGCTCACACATCGTAAATGTCAATGTTCATACTGCTTTTTACATACAAATAGGCATTTTTAACAGGAAAAGCTTGCTGTATCTATTTTGGGCACCTCGCATGCCTGCATTGCCTTTCATCAAGGGTCAGTCCCTGGACCCAGCTGCTTCAAATCCTGTTAGCCAGCCTTTCAGGCGTACTTCAGCAATAGGATCTAGGCTTTCAGAGCTCTCCAACGCGAAGCATCTCCTTGTAAAAATAACCAGCGCTGGCTGGTGAGGGACCTCATTCAAAACCTGACTGTTTCACAGAGAAACCTGAGATGGAGATGCGAGATGGCAGCTGTGGGATGGGGACAGAGCTGCAGCGATGGGTATGTGGAGCTCATCCTCCCTCACATCAGCTGTAGCTGGGACCCAGGCTGCCTCCATCCTCAGTGTGGAAGCATCACCAGCTCCTAGAGCAGAGACCAGCTTGTGGAAGGTTGATGTTTAGACACACCTTTCCTTGAGCACAGAGAGTCAGAAGGGCTGTCCCTGCTGTTTCGCCTGCCTGACCCCATGCTCTAACTACTTTCCCTCCTTGCAGCAGCCACAGCTCCAGAATCAGTGAGGTGGGTGGGCTTGGTTCCTTCTAGCAATCACATTGTCAGTTCTCAGAAGCTCTTACAACAGTTGGCAATGATTTCCAGCTTTCCTGGCAGCCTCTATTTTGCACTGACATTTACAAATCTGAATCACAAATATTGTCCCCTTGTGCCTGCCTGCCTATCACGGTTGAGATACAATATTGAGAACACTAAAGCCATGCAAAATTTCTATCTTCCAGGTTACTATTAATAGTATTAAGAAATTTTTCCAGGTAAGGGTCAGCTGGGACTTGCTGATATGCTGGGGAGAAGCTCATCTGAAAGTGCACTGCCGGTGCACTGGGGCTCAGCAAACTCAGTGAAGCTCCCCTCCATCCCTCAGCTTCACCTTCATTTCAGGGCAGCGCAATAATCACTGCTGGAACTCAGGCTGGCATGTGTGACCCAGTACCTCCTAGCATCATGCTGCAGCAAGACCTTGGCACTTGGAGAGTGGCCATGCCACTAACATTCCCAGGACATGGTCAACTCCAGTGCTGCACAGTTGCCCGTCTCTTGCCCACCCTTCCAGGCAAGATTTTGGCCAGTTTGGGAGCCAGCGCAGCCCTGGGACTGTTCCCTACAGGCAAGGTTGCTTTGTTTTGAAAGTGACAGATTTAACAGCTGTGACTTTCAAATGACAGACGTGGCCAGGAAGTGCTGCCTGTCCTTGGAAAGCACATTAATTCTCTTGGGAAACGCAGGCATAGGAGGTGGAGGGAAGCCAGGCTCTCTCCAAACTGCTGCCTGATCTGCAGCATGCCACAGGGTGGGTGCAGTCTGTCCAGGTCTTACCTCCCAAAATGGACACAGGGATGCTGGCAAACATGAGGAGCACTGGCAGAGCAGGACTTACTGTCTGGGCTTCTTTCAGCAGAGCCGGGTGCCAAGCATGGGAGTGCTGGGGAGAGCAAAAATGTGACCTCCACTGACCAAAACCCCTTATTTCCCTCTAAGACTCACTTGTCCAGGTGTACAGGGGTGGTGATATTAGCTACAGGGAAGATCATGGGTCCATGTGAGTTTCCTTGCTCAGCGTGACAGTTGTGTTGTGACAGCTGCTTCGGAACTTGCCGAAGCAAGTCATTATTTGGTCATCCCAATGTTGTTCATTTTTTAATGAAGGAACAGTTTTCTAAAAGTGCAATTCCTCTGCAGAAGCACGTCTTTTTGATTCAGTGCACTCATACAGGCTTTAAGAGCATCTTCTTTTAATAATGTCATGTTCTTGAATGCTGGCGATTTCCCTAGAAAATTATCCTCAGATTCCTCAGTTTTAATTATCTTAGGGGTATGAGCCTCTGATGTGCTGACATTCATCCCAATCATTCTGGCTGCTGTTTTCAAAGAGGCTGGGCTGTGTTAGTCCTTACAGCATCTCTGCTTGCTGTGGCAGCACCCTCCACAGCAGCCCTGCCCTCTGGCTCTGTGCAAGGCTGCTGCTCTGCATGTGTGCTAAGGACGCAGTGTGCCTCGGGCTCTAGCTACTGTTTAATTAAACAGCAAGGCTCTAAGGATTAATAATACACTAACTCCACAGCAGGCAGAGTTGGAAGCATCTGCCAGAAGCTTTATCCCTCCATCTCCTCTAGTAATTCATATCTTCCCTGCTATTTTACCATGCTAATGTAACATCCCAAAACAGGAGCACACTTCCCTCACTCTCCTCCTGTGTTCCCCGAACGTGGCCAGCTACTGTGGTTTTGTCTGCCTTCCACAGGAACGTGCCAGGGGACCATCCCTGCCTCATGGCACTGCCTCCACCCAGGCTCTTACTGGAGCTGTTCTGCACAGCAACAAGTTACCGCCACCGCACATCTCTACCTGATCTGCTTACATGGATTGACTTGTCATCAGGCCCCATTAACATCCCTCCGTGCACACAGAAATGCTTCCAGCTATTGTACACCTGCCTTCACCGGTGTTTTCTCTATTCTGCACTAGGCAGCGCTGAATGCGTGCAGGTAGAAACATCTGCTTGAGCTCTGCGTGCATTTGGCATGGACCGAAGTCACCCTTGTCACCAGTGGCAGGCTGAGGACTAGACAGCCAGGTCTCCAGACTCCCACTGCCAAAGGGCTCATACAGAAACCTGTGTCCTGTAGGGCTTATCTTGGCAGTGATGGTAAGGGGGAAGAGGAAGAGAATTTTTTCTTGTGATAATGTTCCCCGTAGGGCTAGGCTGGCAACATCACAGCAGTCGGACAAATGCCTGGTAGAAAGAGCCCACAGTCTAAACACACAGAGAATGAGAAGAAGAAAAAGAGAAGTAATTCACGCAGATTCACCCAACAGGCCACAGAAAATGCCCACAATTAATTTTCAGTGTTCTCAGTCCTTCAGCCTTCTCAGATGTTTTTGAACAAGAAAAAAAACCCACTTTTTGGCTTTCAAATGATAGTAACAAACAGCCCGAAAGAATTAAAATCACTGTTGCTGTGTAGTTGTGACAACTCATTTGGGGAAGGGGGTGCATGCATTATGCACGAGGTGTGAGCCACTCCGACGACCCGCAGGGCACTTTGGGAGGCAGCTTCGCCTGGTCCGTGCCCACCAGCTGCTGAAAGCCAGGCCAGCTGCCAGGCTGCCCTCCCTGCTTGCCCACTCTGCCTGTGCCAAGCCCCCGTGTCCCCCTCCTGAGCTCTGACGCTTGGCTGGGCAGCTCCGGTTTGGCTCTCCCTACCCAGCCCTCTTTTGGGGTTGCACCTCCCCAGAAGGGAAGGAGGGAGGAATAAACCTCTGCTAGAGCCCTGCCTGTGTCACTGGTCCCCTCCTCTTCATGAAGTCTATGGCGTCAAAAGGCCAAGGCATGCCTGGCTATCAGACGGAATCTGAATTCTATGGCATATTTGCCAGACGCATAAGGAAGAGTTACTGCACACTAAATATTTGCTCTCTGCTCCTGAACCTCTCTGAGCTCGGATATATTCCAGGAGCGTTAGTCAGGGCTGCCTACTGGAATATTGAAAGGGCATGTGGCTCATTGTTTTAAAAATGCAGCCAGATTAATTAAAGGAAAATTTAATTATGGCAGATTTCCACCAATTTAAAATCTTCCCCTTGGAAGACTAAATGTCACCCGTGCTGGCAGAAGGATGCAGGGTTTTTCCTGGCGTCCATAACTTTAATTCTTTCTTCAGTTCAAAATGAGGAAGGCAGAGTGCAGGAAATCACCTCCCATTAGAGCACGTTGTGGTCCTAGAGAGCTGGCTTGGTCAGGGAGGAAGCACCCTTACACGAGGCCGCCCGCCTGCAGCCCCCAGGAACACTGCAGGGAACTCTCCCAGGAACAGAAGGGAATTTTTTCATTGAAACTGTCGTTTCCACTGCCAAAATGGGAAGCCAGAAATGCCCCAGCAATTCCACATCCCAACCCAAGGGAAAATTGCCTCCTGAACTGATATTTCATTTAATCCCCAGAATATAAGATATACTAACCACCACTGGGGACATTTCTCTTAGTATCAGTAAACCTGCCTAACACTTCATCTATTTCAGATCAACATCAAATATTTCTGAGTGATAATATAAAATACAGCAGATGCAAATGATGCCTCGTAAAAGAAAAGAAAAGCGCCAGATGATCCCCTCAACCTATATTTCTATAGGTTCTACATTTTCAATACCATGGCTTTTAGCATCTCATAAAGACAGAAAAATCCTTTTCTTGCTGAAATTTAATCTTTTGTAAATTAAGTTTTGTATTCGGTTTTTTTTCCTGTTTTGAGCAATGGTTAAAATATTGACTGCACAGAGGGCTGTGTTAGGGGAGACACCAGGCAGATGAGCCAAAGAATTGAACAGTGAAGATGGAAAGAACTAGAAACAAGCACAGATGGTTGACTGGGGAGAAAGACCCATTTTTCTGTGCATTTACACAATTGCCACCTGGGTTATACCACTGACCAAACCATTTCTGCAAACAGGTTAGATCTTCTCGCGGATTCACGGAAGTAAAGAATTGAAAGGGTCCTAAGAGGTCAGCTAGTCCAGTCAAATTTGAAACTAGATGGTCGCTGAGAAGCTGTTGTCAAATCTCCAGTGACAGGGACTGAGAGCCTGAGAGGTCTGTTCTGCTCGCACACCGTCCTTACGCTAAGAAGATGGTTATGCAGCTGAAAGAGATCTAGGATAGCAGGCAAGCTACGAGGGCCTTCTTGTGAATATTCAACAGCACAACTGAAATATCTCATTAATGTTGCGTGACTGCTTTCAGCTGGTCACCCGCACTGGTTATGGGTCACCGACTAAATGAGCGTGATACAGAGAAGCAGGTCTTCATGCAGGGAGCACATCAAGTTTAAAAGTTGCCATTTGTGCTCAGGCAAAAAGAAACCATGGATTTTATCCTCTTAAAACACTCTCAATAGCAGTTTATTAGGCAGTTGATACAAACACTGCAATGAGAGGGAAAAAAGTTTAGACTGCAAATATTTTTCCTGATTGCAAAAAGTTTAAGTGTAGTTATTAGCAAAAGGATCACAGCAAAACTGTGGAGGCAGAGGCCTCAGCAGCTTCTTGTCTTCAGAGACAATGTCATATTGTATTCACAAGGTAACAGTAATGATCTATTGTCTAGGAGTTGTAGCTTTGCTGTGGCTTACTATGAATCATAACCCTTTGCCCACTGAGAATGAAGAACAAGGAGAGAATAAGCAGAGAGCACATAAGGACTCTTCCCCTTTATCATTCAGTAATTGCAGCAATCAGAATACCTCCTGCCCTCACCTAGCATGGTCAAGAAACAGTAATTTGTGTTTATGAGACTGTCAGAACAATTCTGACACATTTTATGCGTGAGAACACGGCAAAAATTTTGGATATATGCATGTCAGTAGCTTCTGGTTTTGTTTATGCAATCAGAGGAGTTTCAGTGCAGAGAAACAAAGAAAGGCTGCCTGTTCGGTGGAATTTCTCAATCACGTGAGACGACTCGTTTATAAAAGTACATGCTGTGGAAAATATCATATATACATACCGGTCTATGTAGATTTTTATGCATATGTGTATAAATGATCCCAGGGTAATTGTGAGGATTTGTAAAGTACTGATGGATGCATAGCTGTCTCAGGGTGTGTGCAGTGTTGCGTGTCTGGACACCTGAAGGATTGCTGATGCACTGCTGTATGTAAAGTCACAGACTGATGACCTTTGAGAGGCAACTCTGGAGATCACCTGGCCCAACATCCTCCCCAAAACAGGGTCAAATTTGAAGTTTGGTCAGGTTGCTCAGGGTGGTGTCCAGGTAAGGTCTGAGTACCTCCAAGGATGTCCCCACAGATGTGTCTCCGGGCACCTGTTCCAGTTCATGACAACTCTCATAAAGAATTTTTATTTTTCCTAGCATCTAATGGGAACTTCCTTTGCTGCCACTTGAATCTGCTGCTCCTTGTCCTGTCTTATGCACCTCTGGGAAGAGCCTGGCTCACTCTTCAGTGTCTCCTCCAAATAGGTAACTGAAGAGAGCAGCAAGCTCCCATCATCGCCAGCTCTTACAACAGCTGGGACCTTCCCTGCTTCTCCTTATCCTTCGTGTGCTGCAGCCCCTGCCTATCCTGATGCCGTCCACCAGTCTCACTCCAGTTTGGCAATGTCTTTCTCATATTGGGGAGCCCCAAACTGGACCTAGTTCTCCAGGTTCAATCTCACTGCAGGAAGAGAGGGGAATAATGACTTCCCCAGACCCACTGGCCAGATTCTTGCCAAGGCAGCCCTGCATGCAGTTGGCCTCCCATGATGCCAGTGCACATGGCTTCATCAGGCTCAGCTTGTCCACCAACTTGCTGAGAGCCCTCTACCTCCCCTCATCCAGATGACCGATAAAGATTCTAAACCATACTGGCCCTGGTATCAAACCCTGAGGGATGCTACTAGTTACTGGCTACTGGGTAGACTTCTTATGGCTGAACACCACCCTATGAGCCTGACAGTCCTACCAATTTTTCACCCAATTAATCACCCACTTATCTGGGTCTTATTTCACCAATTTGGCTTTGATCATATTATGGGAAACTGTCAAAGATCTTTTAAAGCTCAACAGATACAACATCCAGTATGCTCCCTCATCCAGAGTCAAGAAGGCAATCAGGTTGGTCAGAGATGATTTGTCCTTGGTAAATCAATGTTTGATCTCCAAATTACCTTCTTGTCTGTCCTGTGTCTGGGCTTATTTCTACAGAACCTGAGGTTAAGCTGACTGGCCTATAGATCTCCCTGATCCTCCTTCCGACCTTATTTGAAAATGGATGTAACATTTGCCTTTTCCTCATCATCAGAACCCTCCCCTGATGACTGTGACCTTTCAAAGATAATAAAGAAGGGTTTCAGGTTGACATTGACCAGCTCTTTCAGCATTCTTGGGCAATCCCATGGGCTTATGCATATCTAATTTGCTTGAGTGGTCCCTAACTTAATTATCTTCTACTGTGGGCAATGCTTCCCTTCCCCAGGCTGTGCTACTGCTGTGCATTAATCTGATGAGAAATGTATCTTCTTTTGCCATGGATACTCCAAATTATTCTAGTTGAGAGTTTGGCATTGCTTCCACACCCCAACTTTCTAAAGCTTTTTTCTTAACAAAAGCTTCAGTTACTTTTGAAAATGGTGGGGTTTAAATTCAGTCCTTGTTGGTTTTATGCTCTTTGTAGCTTTTGCCGAGCCATTGCATCAACAAAAGATGCCACGTAGCTGTAATTATTAAAATCTTTTGCTCCAATCCAGTGACTTGATGTCTGGGGAGCTTGCATGAATTAATGGATAAGTATGTCTAGTTCAGATGATGAACAAATTTCACCACATGTATGGAAATCTTCAGCAGCTAAGTTTAAAATAACAGGTTAAGACAATTTCTGGATCACATATAATGCCTCTTTGAACGTTCTATGTCTTCCCATTGAGTTGATTGCCTGGTCTAGAGGGTTATGCGACTCAAGCATCAGGTCTTAAAAATATTGTGTTTACTGAGTAAGGAGAACGGGACAGGCTTTGGAAATTTACATTTTCAATGGGGCAGATGGTAAAGCCAGGCCAGAGTTAATCCAGTTGTGCCTGTAATTTCATGTGCACATTAGAGCACACGATTAACTCACTTTGTTAGCAGTTTATAAGAACACATTGTTTCTTGCTACCAAAATCCCGAACAGGCAAGACTAATACCTGATATTTCTTTACAGAAGTGTTTCACAGTAGGAGAAAGCTGTGCTAGTGCACTGGGCGGATAACGTTGTTGGAAACATCGATGAAGAGATTACTGCCCATAGGCAGGTTTTCAAGGCCAGGTTGGATGAGGCTTTGAGCAATCTGATCTACTAGGAGGCGTGCTTGCCCATGGCAGAAGGGGTTGGAACTAGACGATCTTTAAGGTCCCTTCCAACCTAAACCATTCTGTGATTCTATGATAGAGTTTTGAGGCCCAGAAGGTGAGGAGAAGCTGAAATTTTATGTGTATCCAGCTCAGACAAGATTGTGTAGAATAACAGCTCCTACTGACTTGTTAACTATATTTTCTAAATCACTTTTAGTATTTTGCACACTTATTCATACATTCATATATACTGAAATTATAATATATAATTTGGAATTTCTACCAGAGGTTTGAAGATGCCTATGCTCAAATTAGTAAAGAAAACCTTTTACCCGGAACTGTGATGAATAATATCTTCTCTTGTCACATTTACATTGATGTAAATAAAGGAATGCTTTACATTTGAGCTTGCTCTTTGTACAGAACTCTAGTCAGAAAGGGAGAACATTTTCTAACACTATGTAAAAGAAAATTACTTTAGTGGGACAGGCTTCATCTGACTATCAACCAAGGGATTTCAAGGGAGAGGTTTGTCTTTTGTATGCTATGAAATTGAAGTGAACACCTATACTTAGGCTCCTGAATTGCCTTCTAATTAAAAGTGGCCTGGATTTCAGAACTGCTGAATGTGAACACTTTGAAAAGAAATTAATGGGAGCTGCAGGAAATGGGACCTCTCCGGTTTGAGGATTATGGAAGTTTCAAAATTATTTAGAAACTTAATAATAGATTATAACCCTAAATAGAATAACAAAGCAACTATGTGTTCTATCTTTAAGCAACATGATTTAGAGACGTTAGTCTAAACTACAAATGATCTAGCAAACCCCTGTCCCAGAAACACGCTGCTGTCTGTAGCTAGAGACAGACTCCATGTGCTGTGCAAGAGAAAACGGATGCTTTGCCATGCGTTGAAACATCTATGGTTCACTGTACTGTAAAGCCTCCTTTCTAGTTTGCCAGAGATTGTTCTAGGAACCACCACACAGCTCCGTTTCACATCTCTTCTGCGCCTCCTTGGTGTAGGAACACTAAGTGGGCTGTGGTCTTGTCCATGAACAAAGACAGGAGAAGGCGTGGTGAGAGAGACACCTTGATAAACCTCATTGACCACAAAGTTTGCAAGATTTCCTCATGAAGTTCTTCCTGATGTTCAGGAGACTGTCCCAGGTGACAATGTGGCCGCTCAAACTGACAATAACTAACACATGCCTTGTGAGGACTTGTCTGAAACCTAACGCCAAGAGCTGCTCCTGACTCAGGTTACTCTGCACAGCCCTGGGCAGGCCACTGCCACTCACGTTTGTGAAACTGGTGTGCTAATATATATTTTTCACTACTTTGGGTTGTCTTCTCTAGCCTTCCTAGGTGCCTGAGTCAAGGAGACCTGCGTCTTCACTGAGAAACAACAACAGCAAAAGTATAAGAAAAAAAGAAAAAAAAGGAAAAGTAGTTCTACAAGAACACCCTAAAAATGTTGTTTAGAAAACCAAAGTATCTTAGACCATCACATTTTATTTTAGTGTGAACAAACAAAGAAAATTGAGCTTAATGCCAAGCCTTTATTTGTATATTTCTTTGTCACTCGGGAGATGGTTCCTATGCTGTGCACATCGAGGGGGGATCAGTTTTGTCCAATAAGCCTCCTTCAGGCAGCACATCTCTAGTGCACATGAATAATGGAAAGGAAATAAACTCCAATCTGTGCAGTTTTTTATGAAATACATATCTTAGATCCAAAATGCCCAAACAGCTTGAAATCACATTGCTTTTGCCCAGAGTTGTACTCAAGCGTTTGGTACCCTGCCTTGCCACTCGCTAGCAGAGCATGTTGCAGTGCCCAGCGTCCTGCGGGACCCGCTCCAATGTGTTTAACTACAATGGTTGAAAAAGGAAATAAGGGGGAGGCTTGAAAAGCAGACAGAGATAGAAGGATGCCTTTGAAGGCATGCAGTATCTTATCAGGGAAGCACCATATGAGAAGCAGGTTAAGCAGGTTATTAAGCAGAAAAGATCACTCCATGTCCTTGACTGTTGTTCAAAGACCTGCTCTTCCTGCAAGTCTTCAGCGTACCAGGACTGAAGCTCATGAGGTGCTCAGAGCCACCAACTCGAAGATGAAACAGGGCAAGGTTTTCCATTTTAAGACGGAAATAACAACAGCAAACAAAATTGTTGTAACAACAGTAACTATACATTCGTGTTTCAATAGATGCCGGCAAACTCGGAAGTGGACCAGATTTTATGCTAATCCTCATCGTGTGTCATCACTACAGTGTTTCACTCTGTTTCACACTTTGTTTAAATCTCCCGAAGCTCAGTGCTATGGGGAAGAGGCATCCTAGTCCCAGTTGTGTGGGCTGCTCCCTGTTCATCCACCCAAGGGACCTGGGGGGCTCTGTTCCTCTGCAGGAACGCGTGATCACAAGCAAGGTGCCAGCCATGCGGAAGCAACGGGGTCAGAACCGCAACGGGGCCAAATCTAGCAGAGCCAGATTTGTTCACAGTCAGTGAGTGCAGAAGGCACTTTATCACGACAGGCACTGAAGAGGCAAACTGCTTGCTGCCCCCAGGAGCACTTGTTTCACTCCGTGTCTTCTCCCTTCAGCGCATCCACGGGCTTCCACATCTGGAAGAATAAACAGAAACCGTGCTTGCATTTTTAAAAATAAAAGTTGTCAATGTTTGTAACACAGTAAAGAAAGATGACTGAGAAGTAGGCTAGGAAGGGCAAGAGGGAAATGGGACAAAATGCTTTTACACCCCTGCTATTTAATTTGATCGCATCTCTGACACAATGAGCCCAAATGTACAAGGAGCTTAGAGATAACGAGACTGTTTAGCAACCTTGGCTTCTTAATGTGCTGAGAAGCTGCTATGACTGGCTGCAGCCATAGATTTATATTTCAGTGCTGAAATGGAGAGTAGGAAAAGAACTATTTGTGGGTGCATGTAGTCCCTGGAGGCTAATTATTCTTCTCTTTTTGTTTTCCTGCCTGAGTGCTAACTGACTGTCCTTCCTCACCCACTGCCCAAAGCTAGGAGCTAAATTAAAACTCTGAGGTCTAAGAAAGTTTGGCAAACACAGTTTCTGTTTTTTCGTGGTCAAGTTTCTGTCCTCTTTCTGCAAAATCATGTCACCGGGATCGGCACAGTGGAGAGGAGGTCAGTCAGCACATCACTGGGGATTGTTTACCTTTGAAGTATCTTCTCTGTATTCCTTTTTAGACCTGACACCTCAGAGGAATCACTCCCACTCATTGTACCCAGGTGTTCATTGGCTAAAAAGAGCACAACGTTCAATCAGTCAGATGTACTGCTTTTCTTGCTGTGAAAAAGATCAGCAGAACTGAAATAGAGCCATAATGAAGAGACCTGAAACCTTCCAAAGCTTTGGGAACCCTGGACTGCACGTGAGCTTTGGCTCATGATCTGTATCAGGAGCAGGGGAAAGGAGAGGGAATGCATTTCCACGCATATGCTTACAAGGTCTTTATGGAAAAAAGCTCTCTCTCTGCAGCACTTCTGGTTAGATCGATGCAGCTAGTTCCAGGGGAAACTCACTGCAGAGCCGCTGTAGCCCCCCTGCCAGGTTCCTCTCTCTCAGTTGCCTCCCTGCTGCTGATCCTCCGTAGCCTCATCCCTCTATCAGGGCATCCACGGCCCTGATTTATTTATTCTCATTGGAGGGTTTATTTTCAAGTATTAGTAGTTCAAAAAGGATACGGACTGACCTAGGGAAGGGTTATGCATGTGAGCACGCAGTAACTGAAGCCCAGGGCTGAGCTGCAGGCAGCTCCCTGAGATGACGACCTCAGAGCAGGAGCATTTCACTAACACCTTTTTTCAGGAGATAACATGCTCTTTGTCACAACATGAGTGGATAGCATGAGGTGAGCAGGATACCCTAACTTTTGGCTGCCAGTACTAAGCTATAATGAATATATCTCTCTTCTGCAGGTGATGGTTTTTCAGGACAACAATAAAAAATTCGGTCTCTGCACTGTTTCTGATCAAATACATCAAAGGACAGATTTTTGGAACACATTTTAAGGGAAATAAATAACAAACACAGCCATAAGGAAATCAAAGAAAATAATTTCTTAGTACATCAAATTCTTGACTTTCTTTTTAATGAATATCAGATAAGGATCCCAGCAAGGATGTATTTCAGGCTGATGTCCTTAGAAGTGAAAAATAATTAGTGAACTTCGAATTGGAGCCAGTGTAATCTCTGTGTTCAGTATGCTACTTTATTTCTTCCAAAGCCTTTGCCTCCTCTAACACATCACAGCAGGTGTCCATATTCATAATTCTAAAATATGAAAACAGAATTAGGCTTATGTAGCTGAAGTCCTGATATTCTCTCTAATTTCTGTTCATCACTTAATATGAGATTATGCTTTACCTTCCGCGCTTTGTTAACTGGTATAAATAATTACTTTTTATTGCCAGCCTAGTGTCAGAAGGCACAAAATGTTTTGAATCAATACTGCAAAGAGCTTTTTCTCCTAACAGCATCCTGGGAGCAGAAAACACTTTGAATGAACTTATGACAGGAACAGTTGGCTATGAAAATACCCTCAGTGATTTCCTTTTCACCACAGAGAAGTATTCATTGGGGCTTTTGAAGCTTTATGGAACAAAACATGAAAGTGTGGTATTTGGACATACTCTGTCGATAAGCAGGCAATGTGTATGTAACAGATCTTTTTCTATCACTGCCTGGGAGTCTATGGATAATTAACTCTCAGGCATTCCCTGTTAAATAGGCTATTTTTGCAGTTTCAGAAATCTTTTGAAATTTCGATAGTTCTGCATGGCGATTCTCTACAAAACTGGTAAGCTTCTGTAAAATGGAGAGTATAAAAACAAATTACAGATGAGCAAAAAGTGGAAGAAGGTACTATTGTGTTTCAGTACATTTGTGCTTGTCCTCCCTTCTATTCCTTGTTCAACAGAGCCCTGGTCCTGGCTGGAGTCTTCAATAACAACAGGATGCAAAGCAGCAGACTGGGAATTAAAGTGTGTTAGCAACAGGAACAAGGATAGTGTAGAAAATGAGGGGTGACCACAGAAGGCCTTGAGAAATATGGTTCTCCTTTGTAAAAGGCAGAGGAACCTAAACAGATGATGTATAGATGTGGCATCCCCGTGATCCATGCTTTCCAACTAAAACCTCTCGCCTGTTCTGGCTGCCACTGCTCCTCTTGTGTATCTTCATTTTCCTGTGCCTTCCTTACTGACACCATACCAGTCCCTTCTATGTCCTCACTACTCGTTTTTTTTGTACTGACTTTGCTGAGCACAAATGCTGCAGATGACTTGCTGAAGGTAAGATGGAGTTCCAGTGGAGGTTTATTTTCCTTATTTTCTATTGTAAGTGAGAGCCCGTGTGAAGAAATAGAGACAGAAGGTGTTAACACAGCATTCATAATGATCTCTAATGTTTTTTCTCCGAGTCTCCCTGGCTACCTATCCCATCTGGAAAGTCTACCACTATCTGGTCATCAGACCTGAAATTCAGACCAAAGTCAAAAGAAGATGCATTGTTTGTAGCTCTGACTTTCAGCTCTTGCTCTGGAGCTCCTTTCCAGAGGGATGTCTTGCAGGATAACAGGAAGCTTCATGGCTGCCAGGGACTGTCCATCCTTTGAGATGTTCAAGTACAAATATTCTTCTGAATGCCTCTTAATTTGTTTCAGTGAAAACACTGAATTAGCACACACCTAGTGACTGAAATTTTGGCTTTTGTTATTCCTTTTCTCACTGATACAAATGTTTTTCAGTGAAACACAGCTGAGTGAATACTGAATTTGTACGAAGCTCAGGCAACTTTGGAAGAGCAATGAGTGACATCTTCGTCAGGCAAATACCCCTTGTAATTGTGGAGCTGTCGAATCTACAGTGCTGCTTAGGTTTTGCCTGCAAGATGCCTGTGGGAACACCGTAGCGTGCGGCAGACATGAGCTGCTTATAAACCTCCCCACCAGACCGCGGCTACTTTTTACTGGAAATGGCCCACAGCTTTCGGCCACCAAATGTGCTGTCCATACTAACCTCTGAACAACAAAACCACTTTAAATAACTGGCTTGAAAACTACTGATCTCACAAACTGGGAGAAACCAAGTCTGTTTCAATCTTTTAGACTTCAAAAGGCATTTTCATAATAAGTCTTCTCAAAACACATTGTAATCAACAGGTTTACAGACCGAGTGTGCGTTTGGCACACTGTTAAGTTACAAGATGATGGAGACAAGGTAAAAATGAAAAGAAATGGTGAGGAAACCAGGTTTGTAACATGACTGTGACTTTAGCACTGCAAGAAGAAATTTACAGATGGCATAAAAAAGTATTTGGGATATTTCACTAACTCTGTCCCTCCAGTTCTCAGGAGCAACACAGGCAAGGGGGTCAGAAGGTAACCAGCAATCCTGGTTGCCTAATGTTCCTCACTTTTTCTTTCCCAAACCCCTTTCTTCTCTAGACAATGCAAACACTTTTTCCAACCAATATCCCATCAAGGCCTCCCGCTGTGTTAAATGTGTCTCACCCTGAGACTCACACTTTGGTGCTATGTAGCAAAGTAATGCCATCGCTTCACTGAATCAAAAGTCTTTCATTGTTCAAAGGGGTTGTCACCTCTTTGACAATGTCAAAATTAACTGCTTCACAGCAGGGGAGGTCTTAGAAATAATGAAAGTTCCTGCCATCGCTTAAGTATAAGCAAGATAACAGGCACTTAAGACATGGAACTGTTAATACCTGACCCTTTTTATGAGGATTTTCACCTATTAAAAAAAAAAATACAAAAATTACCGCTGAGATGAGGGAACAAATGTTCTTTAAAAAATTATCTGCTCTTCTTTCTTAATGCATAACAGCCTATATTATTTCAAATACAATGTCTCTATTATTTAAGAGTTACCTTCTTCCTGTATATTGGGGCCCAGCAGGACCTACATGCCAGAGAACAGCGCAGTAAAAAGTGATTGATCTGTTGCAAGCGACTGCCTCTGAGCAAAGAAAGGAGCATGTTGTGGAAACTAGCCTCCTTTTTTTCCCAGGGAAAACATGCACATTCTCACTCGATGTTAGTTAAGAAGAAAAGTGCTACAAAAATGCTATGGACAGAACATAAACTCCCTTTTTGGAAAGGGAATGTGTGTATAGGTTCAGTGACCCAGCAACCACACTTCCATAGTCTTCAGCAAAGTTTATTTAGTTTGCAAAACTAAGATTTTTGCTGCAGAAATCAGATGACTTTTTTCCTTTTTTCCCCCCAGCTCATCTATGACATCGAACTTAATGTCATTTTGATCATGAAAGGGAATGGGACAGAAGTAGAACAGAAAATAAGAACACTTTGAACCGCTGAGGGTTGGGGGTTTTTTTCTGCTAGGGTAAGCAACAGATACATTACCTTGGTGTTGCTAACAGCTGGTACAATTTAAACCATTCTCCATGTTCTGTATACTCAGCGAGTGCCAAACAAAAAGGCATCTATTCTGCAAACAGCACTGAGCAAAGTCAGCACAGGGTAACACACTCTCCTGCTAGGATAAAATGGGTTGTTTTCAGAAATACACAGTATAAAGGACTCTCAAGGCACCAGCAAAATCACGATTATATTGGGATCCGGCTTTCCACTTTCAAAATGCCTTTTTATGGATTTATACTGCAGAAATCCGATGTTCCCTCGATAATGACTGTTTGTGCAGGACATGCATACTTGCTTTCTGGCATGGGGTCTTACTGTTACCATTCTTTTACTGACAGAAAAGCTTCAATCTTTTTGAAAACCAGGCCTCTGGTCCCCATCTGAGCACACTCACTTTTCTTCACTTTTGTCTCAGTAGCTCCACATCCCTAGCATAAAAAATGACACAAAAACATCAGCTACAGCTGCAGCTGATCCTAGCCCTGGTGTATGTGTTCAAGACAGACATACGCATAGATATTTACATATGTACGTGACCAGAGGTTTTTTAGACCTCCATTTTTTATATGTCAGGTTCACTTGGTACATTTCTAGAGCAATAAATTTAACATGAAAGCCAAGAACACTCTCCAAAAAAATCTTTTTGCTTCATTTTTGCCTCGAATGTTTGGTAATATCAGCTATTTTTGTAGGTGTTTAAAAAAACACGGTTTTGTTAAAAAACATAGATAGGTAAAGAGATGAACACAATTTCCTGACAATCCATGCAACTTAAATATCAATTATGAATATAGATATATTCAGATACAGGTATATATACTCAGTATACCCACATAATAGATATACCATATATATATAAAAAAATATATATGACGTAGCCATTGCTGACACACTCACGGTATGATTGGGAGTAGCAAGAGAAAGCTGTTGGGTTTTTTCCAGAAGAAAGGTGGTGGAAGGCAGCATGATGTTTGCTCTACAATCTCTGTTTCTGTTTGAAAAGGACGGTAGTACCTGGCAAAGGATCCAGCCTGCCAGTATGGTGTTTTGGGGATGGTGCAGAGGGAGGGTCCCCCTGATGCTACCCATGGGCTGAAATTACCACTACATCTGAGGATAAAAACCCAGTTCTTCTTTAAGTGCTGATGAGTTTTCTGTATCAGCAGCAAAAATCTATTTATAGTACACTACAGGCATGTTAATCAAGTAAGCTTAAGGAAGAGGACGAAAGAAAATCTACCATGGTAAAATAAGATACTGTTCCTACATTCAGTCAGAGGGAACAAAAGGAAGACAAATAGATAGGGCGGGAAAGGAAGATTTCCTTCCATCCCGGGCTAGGGGAGGATGGATCACCACCTTTAGCAATAGTCACATTCTCCCAGCTGGCTGAGATGAGTTTCCCTTGTTAAGCGTAACCTTAAGGACACCTTTTGCTATTTTATCTTCTCCTACCTCTGCAAATCTGTGTTTACAACTGCCTCCAAGCCTTGCCTGGTGAGAAACCCATGAGTTGCATGGTGTGTATGACACTCCCTTCCTCGGGAGGACACGTTCATCCATTTACACGTGCCCCATTCCAGTATTACATGGGGCTCGTGTTGGGGAGACGCCCGTGAGCCCGGGCAGGTCCCTGGTGAAGAACAGAGGGGACAGTGGCTGCCTGGGGGACAGCAGCAAGGTCTGTGCTGGCACTCAGCAGAGCAGGGGTTCACCCTGCATCACCCTTGTGCAGCGTGGGTGAAACGTACCCGTGTATCCCCCTCGGTGGCACTGATGCAAAAGGTGTGTTGCTTGTAATCCCGATCTGTTTGTAGTTTCGTGCTAGTCCTTCAGGTTAGGGGCTGTAATTAAAAAATTAAGGAAGAAAAAAACCTACCACTTCCCTGAAAAAAACTGCTCTTCTAATGCTCATTAGGCTCATTTGTGAAGCAAAACATCCCCAGGGGACAATTCCGCACTTATAAAATAAACATTTTCCACGCATGTGGTTAAGGACCCTCATAAAATATGTAACGAGGCATTTCTGTTCTGCGTACGCTTAGCTTCCTGGCATGAAAGTGCTTGCAGAGCATTGAATGTAACTGTGGAAAGAGAAGCGAGTGAGATAATAAAACATCTACAGATTAAAGACAGAGATTGGCAGGGAATCCGACAACCAGTTTCTCTTCTATTGGTATATATTTCCACCGGGAACCGAGTTCTGAGAAGGACACAGGTTGTTTTCTCTAATCTATAAGTCAGAGGAGAGCAAATCTCAGCAGATAATTGCTTAAAATTTCTCTTTCTTTTTGACTCGCTATAGAAATCAGAATATAAACATTTTATGCTTTCATCTTTTTGAGATTTTCCCCACAAGCACCGTCTCTTCTGGAGGTTTTGAGGAATTTTCCCTAAAGCAAAAGTCCCTCCGAGCATGTTAAATGCCTCAATTTTGGGATGCCTTCTCTCCTCTTCTGCGGCTTGCATTTTGTGGGAGAACCGAGCCGAGGCAGTCGGGAGTCAGCCTGCTGGCATTTTAGAAATATCAATGGCACCTGTCAAAAGAACTGGCTTGGACTGCCAGCAGGAATATCAGTGAGAGCAGCTCCCAGCTTCACAAAGTCTGAAGTGCTCCTTCTCCAGGATTACAAGGCACAACTCTCTGTTTTATCATGCAGCACTTCTAATTGCTCGTACTTTCCTTTACAGATCTGTGGCACATGACTCTCTTAGACAAATATAATTTATTGTGATATCAAACGTGCTGAACCTGTGTTATCCTTCACAGAACTTCTGTCTTTTTTTCTCTGTTTTTGCTGTCTGCCTAATGTGAAAATAAAACAACAGGGTGATACTAAATAATAGATACATCGTATTTAAGCTGTATGAATAATTTATTTTTATGTCTTGTAAAAGGCAGCCTCCTCCCTGTCTCTGCAATGCTTGTCCAGGTTGAAGAAACAGTTTGTTCAACCTCAAATTGAATGATTTTTTTTTTAATTTTGAGGTGGAATTTTTCAAATAAATTTAGATAACTTAGGAACGAAAAACCTGTCTTATTTTAAAATCATTAAATAAATGCTTTGACTTTCACAGTGCTGCTACTCACATTTTAATGTACAATTTGATATGAATTCAAGGATACTTTTAGAACTTAAATAGTTCTGAAATAGGCATTTTTACTGACTTGTGAAGAAAACATTTTTTCCAAAAAATTGCTCTCACTTCCAACATTAATGTACGTCCCTTTGTGAGTACCAGCATACCTGATACAATAGCCCGAGCAAAACCAGTATTTTATCATACAGCTCAACATAAATTTTTCCAAAAGGTGCTGAAAAACTTTGTGCCCCACCACAGAGGGCTGCCCGTAAAAGGCTTCCAGGGCCCAGGTGAAAGCATTATGCTGTGCAGCAAAAGGAAATGTGGTTTTGACCTAATAATCTATAACTATAGGGGAATGTTAAGCGGTCCATGGTAAAATATGTTACCACCTTAGAGATGGTGTGTTCCTTTATGAAAGATGTATTCTTGTGTCCATCAAAGAGGTCTGAAACAGCAGCAAGGTAGCAGAGGGAGAATGCTGCTTACAAGAATCCCAGCTGGGACACCAGCCAGAAAAGCTTTTTCTTTTCCAGTGATTGCTTCCTTAAGCAAAAAGTAAACAACTTCATTTTTTAAAAACATATTGCAAAATCTTTGGTCTTTTCCTACCTTATCCTACTTTTCTTTCAAATCTTTCTTTCTGGGTTGAAGAACATGAGAAATACCAGTTGAATCTGCAATTTAACCTACAAGAATTTCGATTTTTGGTCAACAGGGTCCCCGAGCAAAACAAGCCAAAAATGCATGCTGCTCTGTCAGAAACCGTTATCTGTGATCTCTTTCCCACATTCGTTTTAATTTTCTTTCAAAACCCAAACATGCCTAGCTATTTAGCCATATCTTCTTGCTAATTGTTATGTAGGAGGAGCTAATACAGCAGCCTCTTCCAGGTACTGTGGGCCAGGCTTTCTGCCCTGCATTCTGAAACATCCCCAGCAGAGGCTTTGCATCAAGTATTAAGATCAATTTCATAAAATCTACCCCAAGAGAGCTAGACTGCTCCACTTGTACAGCAAAGCACACAGAAACTGGAGAACGCCAGATAAGGACGACGGCGTAACTTAAAGCCGGACTCATTTGGGCACATCACGATATAATTTTGAGTTACCTGAGCACAATGCTTTTTCTGTGAACTCTGCTGCCTTCAGCTCTCATGGTGGCATAGACGGCGCTCCGTGGCAAAGTCAGCCGTGCTTCCCAGCTTGCAGCCCGCATCCCTCCCGACGTAGTGCTCGGCTGGGCATGGGAGCTGCCTTGCTGCTCCGGCCTGGAGAGGACGCCTGGGCAAGGACTTGAGCCACCGATGCACAACGGAGCAAAACTGTCAACTTGTCCGTCTGCCCAAGTCTTTTTGCAGCACTGTCTCCATAATACCTGAGTGCCTGGTGGGCAAAATTCTGGAAATTTTTATAGTGAGAATCCTGGAGTGGGAAAGATGCTAATTTCCAAAGCTCTATTAATATATAGATATGTATATGTGTTGAAAGCATTTATGTAGTGCGTGGGTTTCCAAGAGTACTAAGTGCTTTGAAAACTGACACTTGCCTGTCAGTTTCTGTTTCACAAAAGCCCTTTAAAGCCCTTCCATAAGTAATTAAAATGTATTTTCATAATTATTAAATGTTTTAGAGGAGGAGTTTGCTTTTGATCAAGCTGACACACAAGGCAGCACTCCCCCACGGCAGGCATTTCTTCGCCCGCTCCCTTTATCAGTATCCTGCCCTGCCCCTGCTGTAGGTTTGAGCAGACAGAGTTCAAGATTTCAGTTCACAAAATCTATACAGCTGCCTGCATGAGGGAGAGATGAAGAAGGAGGAATCAGGAGCACAGGACTAAAGCACACCTGCTGTGGCCGAACCAGTGCTGAGGAAAGCAGAACGTATTCTTTACTTCCTTCCCGTTGTGAATATCGCAGCCGTAGTTTTGCATTGGCTCATCTTCCTTTTGTTTCTCATGGCAGAAATCCAGCGATGCCAAGTGATGCCAGCAGGATTTGGCACTTTGCTGGAAAGAAAAGACAAAGTGGTGAGAGATTAAAAATACCTGTGCAAATGCACTAGTCCCCTGATAGGTGCAGTGATATTTGCAGTAGAAATAATTTCTGTTCATATTAGGCCCTGAGCTTTGCTCACTTATTCAACTTTGATACGTGAGGGCTGAAATTGCCTTAACAGAGCAAAGGAAAAAGATATTTTAATGCAATATTTCAAATCTACATGCTTCTTATTTTGTACAGATGCCGCTTTGCCAACCCACCAAATGGAGTCCTTCAAAGTGCCTGTCTTCTAGATAGACGGAACTGCTAGAATATCACGACTGCTAAAATTGCTTGAATATTAGATTCAGATAATGTTGCCAGTGCTCAGAGATCATATTGAAACAGAGGGGAACAGCAGACAGATGCTAATGCCCTGTCTTTCTCAAGAACATCAAGCTTTTACTGTAAGGATGCCATCTCATTTGTTTGTTTACCTATGAAGGCCTAATCAATATTAGATTTGAAAAGCAGCATGAATACTAATAGCAGGCAGGGAGCATAATACCACACACGCAGCACCCGGCTCATGAAGCTCTGCTGTGGGAAGACCTCATTTTGCCTTTCTAAACCTAATTGCCACAGGTGCCCCTGCTCACAGCCAGGCTCATCAGTCAAAGCCAAAGTGATGTGACATGGGCTATAGCTGGGGTGCCCCACAATGTCCCAGCCTCTCTTCTAGAGTGCCCCAGCTTGCATTGCCACCACCCAAGTAGCTGTGCAGGTTCACATAGTAGCAGAGAGCTGCGTAATGCCCAAAGAGAGTCCTAAGAGGACCCCTAAAAGAAGATGCCCATGAGTAAACCAAGTCCCAGGCCCTGAAACCCTGGCCAAGCACAATGGAAAGATGATGTACCGCTGAGCAGCAGGAGAAAAAAAGTGGCCTTCAGCGTCATGGACTGGGGACATCCTCCCTGCACCTCACAAGGAGAGAGAGGAGCTGCAATTTCTCCTGATTTTGCTCTTGTTGCAAACTGGAGGAGTACTTCAGTTACCTCTCCTGACCCATCTTTTGACCAAAATTGGCACTGCTGTTGAAGTGGTACCATTTCATTCTAATGTGCACAAGCCAGGAAGATAGTTCACAGAATCACAGAATGTTAAGGGTTGGACGGGACCTCTAGAGATCATCTGGTCCAACCCTCCTGCCAGAGCAGGTCCACCTAGAACAGGTTGCACAGGATGGCGTCCAGGTGGGTTTTGAATGTCTCCAGAGTCGGAGACTCCACCACCTCTCTGGGCAGCCTGTTCCAGTGCTCTGTCACCATCAAAGGAAAGAAGTTCCTCCTCATGTTCAGATGGAACTTCCTATATTCAAGTTTGTGCCCGTTACCTCTTGTCCTATCACTGGGCACCACTGAAAAAAGACTGGCC
Source organism: Chionis minor (assembly GCA_013398295.1). Classification (NCBI taxonomy): domain Eukaryota; kingdom Metazoa; phylum Chordata; class Aves; order Charadriiformes; family Chionidae; genus Chionis; species Chionis minor. The sequence goes on along the minus strand of VZSF01010381.1, from coordinate 116,414 downwards.
CCCTCCTCCTGATCCCCTCCTCCTGGTCCCCTCCCTTTAAGTATTTGTAAACATTGATGAGATCCCCCCTCAGCCTTCTCTTCTCCAGACTAAAAAGACCCAACTCCCTCAGCCTTTCCTCCTAAGAAAGATGCTCCAGCCTCCTAGACATCTTTGTGGCCTTTCACTGCACCGTCTCCAGCAGTTCCCCGTCCTTCTTAAACTAGGGAACCCAGAACTGGACACAGTACTCAAGCTGTGGTCTCACCAGGGCAGAGTAGAGGGGGAGGATGACCTCCTTCGACCTGCTGCCACACAATTCTTGATGCATCCCAGGATGCCATTGGCCTTCTTGGCCACAGGGGCACATTGCTGGCTCATGGTCAGTTAAAGCCAGTAAAGAAAACCAATTGAGTTTTTCAGAAGAAATTTTCCAACTGAACTAAAATTAATTTTTCCAGAATTTTCTTCCACAAGAGGTTTTAATCTGAGTTTTGTTTAGGCTTTTTTGGTTGTTAAAGAAGCAACATCAAAACAAAACTGTGGAGATACTACTGAAACAGAAGCGTAGCTCCCTCCCATCTTGGACCCCTCTGCTATTCCCTGAGAAAAAAGCCCTTGACAAGTAGTCTCAGCAGTTTGGCTGCCCTGGCTTCAGGAAAAAAAAAAAAAAACAAGTAACTTCAGGCAAAAAAGCTGCTTGGAATGCAACCTTCCTTTTTGTAGGCAGCTGTATTGGGTTTGTGTGGCAAGATTTTGGCAGTGGGGGTGCTACATCGGTGGCTTCTGCAAGAAGCTACTAGAAGCTTCCCCCCGTCTGATAGAGCCAATGCCAGCTGGTCAAGGCTGAGCCCATCAGTAGTGGTGGTAGCTCCCCTGTGACAACATATTTAAGAAAAAAAACAAAAAAACCCAAAAAACCAAAACACTGCACACCAGCAACAGCAGCCAGAAGTTACAATATGTGGGAGCAACAACTCTGCAGACACCAAGGTCAGTGAAGACAGAGGGGAGGAGATGCTCCAGGCGCTGGAGCAGAAATTCCCCTGCAGCCCCTGGTGAAGACTATGGTGAGGCAGGCTGTCTCCCTGCAGCCCATGGAGCTTAATGGCGGAGCAGATATCCACCTGCAGGCCATGGAGGAACCCACGTTGCAGCAGGTGGATGCCCAAAGGAGGCTGTGACCCCATGGAGAGCCCACGCTGGAGCAGGCTCCTGGCAGGACCTGTGGCCCCCTGGAGAGAGAGGAGCCTATGCTGGAGCAGGTTGGCTGGCAGAACTTAGGACCTCGTGGGGGACTCACTCTAGAGCAGTCTGTTCCTCAAGGACTGCACCCCATGGAAGGGACCCATGCTGGAGCAGTTCATGAAGAACTGCAGCCCATGGGAAGGACTCGTGTTGGAGAAGTTTATGGAAGATTGTCTCCCATGGGACGATTGCCATACTAGAGCAGGGGAAGAATGTGAAGAGTCCTTCTGCTGAGGAGGAAAGAGCAGCAGAGACATGTAATGAACTGACCAAGTTCCCCACCCCCTGTGCCACTGAGCAGAGGAGGCAGAGAAAATTGTGACTGAAGTTGAACCCAGAAAGAAGGGAGGCGTGGGGTGAAGGTGTCTTAAGATTTTGTTTTTATTTCTCATTATCTTACTCTGGTTNATCATCTGGTCCAACCCTCCTGCCAGAGCAGGTCCACCTAGAACAGGTTGCACAGGATGGCGTCCAGGTGGGTTTTGAATGTCTCCAGAGTCGGAGACTCCACCACCTCTCTGGGCAGCCTGTTCCAGTGCTCTGTCACCATCAAAGGAAAGAAGTTCCTCCTCATGTTCAGATGGAACTTCCTATATTCAAGTTTGTGCCCGTTACCTCTTGTCCTATCACTGGGCACCACTGAAAAAAGACTGGCCCCCTCCTCCTGATCCCCTCCTCCTGGTCCCCTCCCTTTAAGTATTTGTAAACATTGATGAGATCCCCCCTCAGCCTTCTCTTCTCCAGACTAAAAAGACCCAACTCCCTCAGCCTTTCCTCCTAAGAAAGATGCTCCAGCCTCCTAGACATCTTTGTGGCCTTTCACTGCACCGTCTCCAGCAGTTCCCCGTCCTTCTTAAACTAGGGAACCCAGAACTGGACACAGTACTCAAGCTGTGGTCTCACCAGGGCAGAGTAGAGGGGGAGGATGACCTCCTTCGACCTGCTGCCACACAATTCTTGATGCATCCCAGGATGCCATTGGCCTTCTTGGCCACAGGGGCACATTGCTGGCTCATGGTCAGTTAAAGCCAGTAAAGAAAACCAATTGAGTTTTTCAGAAGAAATTTTCCAACTGAACTAAAATTAATTTTTCCAGAATTTTCTTCCACAAGAGGTTTTAATCTGAGTTTTGTTTAGGCTTTTTTGGTTGTTAAAGAAGCAACATCAAAACAAAACTGTGGAGATACTACTGAAACAGAAGCGTAGCTCCCTCCCATCTTGGACCCCTCTGCTATTCCCTGAGAAAAAAGCCCTTGACAAGTAGTCTCAGCAGTTTGGCTGCCCTGGCTTCAGGAAAAAAAAAAAAAAACAAGTAACTTCAGGCAAAAAAGCTGCTTGGAATGCAACCTTCCTTTTTGTAGGCAGCTGTATTGGGTTTGTGTGGCAAGATTTTGGCAGTGGGGGTGCTACATCGGTGGCTTCTGCAAGAAGCTACTAGAAGCTTCCCCCCGTCTGATAGAGCCAATGCCAGCTGGTCAAGGCTGAGCCCATCAGTAGTGGTGGTAGCTCCCCTGTGACAACATATTTAAGAAAAAAAACAAAAAAACCCAAAAAACCAAAACACTGCACACCAGCAACAGCAGCCAGAAGTTACAATATGTGGGAGCAACAACTCTGCAGACACCAAGGTCAGTGAAGACAGAGGGGAGGAGATGCTCCAGGCGCTGGAGCAGAAATTCCCCTGCAGCCCCTGGTGAAGACTATGGTGAGGCAGGCTGTCTCCCTGCAGCCCATGGAGCTTAATGGCGGAGCAGATATCCACCTGCAGGCCATGGAGGAACCCACGTTGCAGCAGGTGGATGCCCAAAGGAGGCTGTGACCCCATGGAGAGCCCACGCTGGAGCAGGCTCCTGGCAGGACCTGTGGCCCCCTGGAGAGAGAGGAGCCTATGCTGGAGCAGGTTGGCTGGCAGAACTTAGGACCTCGTGGGGGACTCACTCTAGAGCAGTCTGTTCCTCAAGGACTGCACCCCATGGAAGGGACCCATGCTGGAGCAGTTCATGAAGAACTGCAGCCCATGGGAAGGACTCGTGTTGGAGAAGTTTATGGAAGATTGTCTCCCATGGGACGATTGCCATACTAGAGCAGGGGAAGAATGTGAAGAGTCCTTCTGCTGAGGAGGAAAGAGCAGCAGAGACATGTAATGAACTGACCAAGTTCCCCACCCCCTGTGCCACTGAGCAGAGGAGGCAGAGAAAATTGTGACTGAAGTTGAACCCAGAAAGAAGGGAGGCGTGGGGTGAAGGTGTCTTAAGATTTTGTTTTTATTTCTCATTATCTTACTCTGGTTTAGATTGCAAGTAAGTTAAATTGATTTTTCCATAAATTGAGTCTGTTTTGCCCATGACAGTAATTGCTGAGTGATCTCTCTGCCCTTATCTCAACCCATAAGCCTTTCATTATATTTTCTCTCCCCTGTCTAGATAAAGAGGGGAGTGATAGAGCAGCTTTGGTGGGCACCTGGTATCCAGCCAGGGTCAGCCCACCACAGCAACCCAAAGATTTCTTTCTTCTCAACTTATGTTATCTTTGGAAGACTATCTTGGCAGCTTTCATCTCCCTTTCTGAGGTCTTGAGTGGATAACAAAGGCAATACGTGCCCATCTAGGTCTTTCAGAAATTATTGGCTTCACCCACCAGCACCATCTTTCTCCTCTTTGGTGAATTTACATACATAAAACGTATCTAGATTCAGAGCTCCTAAAGTTTCAGAAGCATCATCTCATTTCCAGCAAAGGAATGGCTGTCTGTAGCTAGCATCTGGAAGAGTTTTAGAAATCTAGCACTTCTGAACTTGTAATGTTTGGAAATGTGAGCTTTGTGGAGGAAAAAAGGGAAAAATGAGAGAAAATTTTATGAAACAAGTATGCGGTTAGGTGCTCCCTAGAAGACTGACATAGTGGAGAGAGTCCTATGGATGGTCATCAAAATGATTAGGGGCCTGGAGCACATGATGGATAAGGACACACTGAGAGATTTAGGATTGCTTTCCTTAAAAGAGAAAGCTAAAGAGATCTTACCGGTTTCTTCAGCTGCCTAATGGGAAATTATAGAGAAGATTAAGTCATACTGCTCTGAGCTGCATAGAGAAAGGAAAAGAGGAAGCAGTCACAAGCTGAGGAAAGGGAAAGGCGAACTGCATACAAGAAAAAATATTTCACCATGAGAGAGGTCAAGAACAGGAAGTTGCCAGAAGGTGTGGGTGGAGTATTCATCCTTGAAGTCATCCAAAGACAGACTTGCCACAGCCTGTGAAACCTTGACCTTGCTTAGAGCAGGAGCTTGGAGAAGATGGCCTCACTTCCAGCCTACACGCTTCTGTGACTCTAAAAAACAATAAACAAAAGGTTTGCTTTTTGCCTAATGTATTCTGATACCCAGCAAAAGGCTTTTAAAATTATAAAAATAACATTAGGTAAATCGACCTTCCCCAGCTTCTCTGCTGCTTACTCAACAACAATAAATCTGTTAAACGCTATTTTTCATTGAAGACCATGAATCAGTGTCCTTGAAAATAACCTATCTATTTTGTCAACAAACCTTAGTCCATCTGGTTTATGCTAGATACACTGATTTTATTTAATTAAAGCTTGGATATGCTATCTATCCAGCAACAAAGAAAAACATTGCTAAAGACAATTGGTCCAGTCTGATCTCTCTGTGGTATGTAAGTGAAGAGGAACTTCACTGAAGTCAAATGAATTTGTGCTGGCATAATAGTGAGCAGAATAAATCTTGGCTGCCCAAGGCTCTTTGACAATAGAAGAGAGCAGCTCAGCAGAAGCTAATGGTTTTATAATCTTTACTTCTGTAATCCCTGGGAAGGCAGAATAATTCTGCAGTTCAAGATTTCATGCATAGCTATGTTGGGTCAACAGCACAAAACCACTTCTGGCAGAAGAAAGACCTGTTCACCGGGTGGTGATGGAAATTGCTATCATAAACGGGCAAAGCGTTCAGCGTGTTTGGTGTAGGGTTACAGTAATAAACAAAGCCTCAGGAAACAATCTAGAATTCATCTTAATTTTATTTTCATTTTTAGGTCTGTACTGGAGCAAATTAGCTGTACTACTACCTGAGCTAATAGAAATGTCTAAATGCAACACGGACCTGCAACAGTGATCTTTGAGGAGGCCAGAAAGAAAGAAGACTTTGGGGACTTGTTCCATTTTGTGGGTGAAGTTTAATAAAGAATCTGCTCAAAGCCTGTTGATGACTTGCTTAGCTTAATATGAAGGGAAAGGTTACTTGTGTTTTATTTTTAGGGGGCCACCAACAGGAGAGATGTAAGGACATCAGCATGTGATACGTTTCTGGATTGGTTTGAGTTTTCTGTAAACATTAAGCCTGGTCTTAGTCTATGCACTCATTACAGTCATTATAAATCTAGTCAACACACTAGAATCAATGAGAGGAAAGACAATTTAATGAGGTTAAAAAAAAATCTGGGAAATGAGAGCTGAAGCAGAATGCAAAATTCTTTTGCAAGTTGATATAGGCAAAAAAGTTCAAGACTAGAGCATTGGTAGTACGCATACAGCCTCAAGAAAGCAGCAGAAAATGCTTTTATTGTAAAAAAATAAAAGAAATTTACCATTTATTAAGATTTCACCTGAAATGTAAAACTTTCTATCAATTTAAGTTCAAGAAATGCACTGCTTTGAAACTTTTGTAAGTCTTCATAAGGAAAAGAAAATGGGTAATGACTTCAGAAAGCACAGCTGAAAATAACCATTTTGTAGATTTGTAAAAGCTTATTTGGAGGAGAGGACTGTAGAAGATTGCCTCCATGAAAATTAGCCTCACAAAAAAATCTGCATTTCTTAAACTAAATCAGCTGAAGTTTTGTGTGCCTTTAAGAAAAGAATCCAAGCCCAGTCTTTTTAAAATACATGCTTTTTCAAGCATATTCAGACTAATTTAAATTACAAAAGATCCTTTCTGGTTGAACAACAGCTTTCAGTCTGGAATATCACCTTTGGCACAATAGACTTTTATACAATTCAAGGTGGGCTTTTTGTGGAGTCCAGAACTAGCTTAAGTCACTACTGGATCTTGCAGAACGAGTCATATTACAGTATATAGAAAAGACACATAAATATATACATATATATTCTTTCTGCTTCTGGTGAAAGTTCTGGAACTTTCTCCTTCTGTTTAAATTGTGTTTTCTGTTATTGCCTCACATCACACCTGATCTTTTTCTGCTTCAGTGCTCCTTCAATGTTCAGTGTCTAAGAAGAGATGAATCACCACCACGAGCGAGAGGATGGCAGATGGAGGGGGTCGGGCCCACAGGATTCTTCCTGGGTTTTGCCCCGTATGCCCTGAGCAGCTGGTTTCAGGGCAGGAGCAGGGGGAGGATGGGCTCCAGAGCCCTTTCCCAGCTCCAGCTGTTGACATGCTGAGCAGGTACAGAGAGAGGGACATCGCTCACATTCATCACGACACCATCCCAGCACAGCTGTGGCTGGCAGGGACACGCAGCAGGGACACTGCCTTTGCAGCTGGGCTTCTGTTTGTTCCAGTGGTCTATAGCTGAAAGCACCCCCTGCCCCCTTAAACTTTGGATTTATCCACATGCAAACAGTAGTTAGGTTAGCAAGGTACTGGTAAACCTTGTTGAAAACAGCCCAGTTAAAAGCAAAAGCAAAAGCTGAACCACAGCATTTGCATAAAACACCTCAGCTCTCTTTTTAACAACGAGATACGTTTCAGAAAAACAATAGCACCTTTGAAGTAATTCTTGAGCGCTGTAACAATGCACAGGGAAGTGCACGAGCAATTAAAGCAGGGATCCATTTGAGACTGAGTAACGCAACGACATGTGCTGCTGAAAGTGTCAGGGAGCTGTGTAGAGCACAGAAATGATCATGTTTTCTGTCTCTGTAAAGGCAAGCCAGGAAAGCCTTGATTTCCAAAAATAAAAGGAAGTTTACTTACATCAAGAGCTAATATGGGATTACTGACCAACGTTTGACCAGTTACTGACCAAAGTTCTCCTCCATCCCTATTGACATGGCAGGTAGAATCTCGCCTTCGAGGTTCTCCAATGCCCTCCTTGATAACAGTTTGGTTTCAGCCATTGGCATCTTAGCCTAACCCAGATTATGTCACCTTAAAGACTGCAAGGCTTTTACAGGCAAGGAGGGCAGAAATTGTAATGAAAACAACAAGATTATTCCTGAGAGCTGGTTTGCCCATTCTGAGAATTCAGACAACTTTTCCCACGCATGGCAAGGATAGCTCTCCTCCCGTGCCCAAGATCTGCTCAGGTTCACCCAGAGTTGAAAAACTCCACTTGACAGAAGCTATCACATGTGAATTGTGACCTTGTAGTTTAAAATTAGACATGATGTATAGCCAAAAGGGAGCTGATTGCAGTTGCATAGGCATTTCCCACATTGGTGGCTGGAGCTCTGCACCTCATTGAGGGAAGACGTTAGGAGGCTGCACAGCAGCAGAAGCCAATGCTGTAGCTTTGCTTTCCCACATCCCAGCCCGTTGTCCCCAACTCCTAGCACCTGCTTGGACAGAGAGTCCCGGGGAAGCCCATCTCCATCCTGGGGCACAGCTGGGAAAGGTATGGCCAGCAGCAGTGTGAAAGCCTGTGTCAGCAGGGTGCCGTGTCCTCTCAAGCACCCCTGACTCCCAGCACAGCCCAGTCAGTTAAGCACTCTGGTTTCTGGGTTGGGGCTCAAGATTAGAACTCAAATATTTCCTCAATCAACTATCCTCTAGCTTTCTAAAAAGCAAAGATGATCTCTGAGCTCACGCTTGTACAGGAAAAGTTTCCATCTCAGAGTAGGTTTCATTCTTTCCAAGCTACACAATCCTGGGATTTGAAAGGAGATGATGTTTTGTGTGCAATCTTAGCTTGCTTTGTGAATATCTTAGCCATTATAGCTAGAAACAATCCTACACAACAGATAAAATAAGACACTAATTGTTGTATTTATTCCCCTGTGAAGGTACACTCTGGCACTATTAATTGTACTTAGTCACAATCTGTTCATCATCTAATTGTTCTCCACAGAGCTGAAAGGAACCAAATATTTACCCGCATGAATTTATTAATACCTAGTCATGAATCATAACTCTGCTCTACGATTTTTTTTAAAGGCAAGAAAAAGCTACAGAAAAGGCGATGTGTGAGGTTGAACAGAGTTTGGGTGTGTTATGGTTTGAGAAAACCCATAGCAATTTATTGTCGTTTAGACAATTATTCTCTCACCTGATGACCCCTCCCCACCCAGGAGGGGGAATTGGGAAGAAAATAAGGAAACCTGGGGGTTGAAAGATAGACAGATTTAATAGGATAGAACTAGATAATTAACAGTACTAACACTAAAGAACCCATATTGATCCCAATACCCATATATACTCTACAAGGATTATACTCAGCCAACTATCAGTTGCAAGCTGTGCAATCCCAGCAGTGGACAGCAAATGTCAGACACCGAGAGCACTACGGCTTCGGAAGAAGGGAAGAGCTCAGGGGTCCGGCACCAGGGCAAGAAGTCCTCTGGATCGCCACCACCAAGGGAGAGTGAACTTTGCAGCAAACTTTCTAATTTATATTGAATGTGATGTTCATGGTATGAAATAATCCTGTTGGCCATCTTGGGTCAAGTGCCTGAGTCCTGCTCCTCCTCATCCCTGCACCTGGCAAGCTTGAAAACACTGAGACTTTGAGACCCACACACCATAGCTGGCTATAAAGTAAATATTCTCACGAATTCAGACACTAGAGTCTTCCAAAAATACAGCTTTCCCAAGCATGAGAAGATAAATTAGTTCCGTGTTGCTCAAACCAGGACAGGGTGTCAGGGTGCAACACAGCCTGGGGGGTCCCTGGGGACCGGGAGTCATGGGAGCTCCCCAGAGGTCCAGGGCGCATCCCACTGCCCTGGCCAGGAGTGGGGCAGCCAGGGGGACAGTCAGGGCAGTCCTATCTCTGGGCATCACTGTGGGTGCCATGGTCTGAAGGCATGGAGAGAAGGGACTCCGTGCCCCATCATGCGGGCGCCGTGGGGGCTGCAGGGTCCTCTCCATCATCTCGGAGCTGTGGGTTAGAGACCTTCTCTGCGAATGCAAACCTGGCCTCAGCTGGCATCTCTTCCAGACCTTGTTTTGGCTCTCAGGATGGTATTTCCGCTGCATTTAACATGGATTAACTTTTCAGTGACACTGCTGGAGAGATACCTTCTTTAACACTAGCCTAAATTAAATTCATGAGCTGGCACTCCACTAATCAACCAGTAAGACTAATTGACTTTCCCAGCATGTCTTACAAGAAAAATACCAAAAATACATTCCTGATAATATACTAGATATTTTCAAACTCTGAAAGCAGAGTCCTGAAGTCCCCCAGAGAATTACCTTTGCTGCAAAGGTCAGGGGTGTGAGGTGGGGTAAAGGCTCACATTAATCTTTGTTTCTTCCAGGCAGATTTGCCCCTTTACAGCATAAATTAATGTGAGCATAGATGTGACAGTTTATTTCATCATCTGTAGGGAGTTCTGACTTTTCTTTTAGCGGATATTTACCTTTTAACACACTGTAAAATATGTAAAAACATTGTGCTTTTTGTCACTGTGTGTTTTTCGAAGGATTGGAAGAGTTGACTTCACGTTAAGAATTGCAAGGGCTTTAAAACTTATAGGTTTAACATAATGCAAGCTCTCTCTCTACCTGAAGAGAGTCAAATTCAAAGTCAGAAAACTGCTACAGTGGGTATCTGTCGGTGCTACAAACTGAGTCTTAACAAGGCAAGTGTACACCACAGTGAGGGGATGGGATCCTCACCAAGCGTTTCATAAGAGACCTGAGCATACAAAATGATGCCCACAATTTGGAGTGTGACCAGGCGGGACAAGGACCTGCGATGATCTCCTTGAGATCCCCGAGGTTCCAAACTCCCTTACTCCAAATCCACAACATACATATCCGAGGACACCTGCAGCACCTGATCTGGCTGGATGACAGCAAGAATTTTTTCTGCCTTTGGACTGGTATGGCTGAGGCTTTGAACATTTTTAACATCCTTTTCTCTTGCTGCTACAGTTCCTGAATGCAAATATGTGGTTATCAATTGAGCATTTGACCTCTGGGTCTAATGAAGTTTGAGAGGACAGTAGACATAAAATATTTGGTATGAAAATTCTGCTCATCTTCAGCAGTGTTTACTGGCTAGTCTAAGATTCATGCTCCAGTCAGATAGGCTTGGCACTGAATATAATGAATATGCAATGAATACAATTTACCATTATTTCTACCACTTAGTAATTTTTTTATTATGTTTCAAGAGAATTTTTTCACTACAGAAGGTGAGTTTTAAAGTAAAGCTCTTATAGCCTTATTTATTACAGGATTATTCTTTGTTTACTAAACCCATGGCGTATTTTACAAAATAAAACACATTCCTATAAACAGTGTGAAATATAAATTCCCTGTGTGAGTTTACTTTTGGTAATTCAAGCTCTCTCTTGTTCCCTTGGAACCTATTCAGCTGTGAAGGCTCCAGAATATATAGCATAGAAAAAAATGTCAAGGTTCTTCTGTGGAAAATATTTTCCACTTTGTCCTGGTGTTTGATAGCGAAAATTACAGATCTAAATGTGCCCAGGAATACTTTTTCTATAAGCCAAATCTGAATTAATCTTGTTAAATTACTTAAAACACAAAGCACTAGAAAATTGAATGTGGATATGTGAGAAGTCCAGAAGATTAAGTACCTTGCTTGACAAGCCTGAAAACGTGAGGAATGGTGGTTTTATAGTCTGTTGGTACTCCAGAGTGACTGCCTTCCTAGAAGCAGATGAACTCCAGTAAACAAATTTATATTTGTAAAGACTGTGGAATTATCTCATTAACAACATGCTCCCCGATACACTATCTAAAAGCATCACTAAATGTATTGAAATACAGCTTTATTTCACCACTGGCTGTGGCCAGTTATGTAGTATCTCTGGCTAGAACTGCTACCACACAACACTTGATGAAAATAAGGTGCCACCAAAATAAAAATTCCAGGCAGTAAAAACTTACTGGAACAATAAAAATCATTATCTCAACACGTGATTTCTCCTAAAAAGGGGGGGAAGTATTCTGATAGCTTTGAGGATACTTTGAAATATCCTGTAAAACCAGGGCGCTGGCACATCCAAATGTGAACTCCTGGTTCACATATTTTTGTTGCCTGTTCCTTGCTATGTGACTAGAATATTGGCTGACTGAGTTGTCCAGCAAAGAGAACAAAGCATGAGTGTATCCACAGAGCCAGTGGACATCACCCTCTCTGAGGGGTCTGTGCTCTCAGCCGGTTGCTCAGCCTGGATCCTGCTGAATGCCATGATATAATTACCACTCGTTTCAGTGGATACAGAATTGCAGTTATTTTCCCACGTCCAGAGAGACAGCCATGAGCCACGGCTTCATTCTGTCCGTGACAAGTATGAAAGAACAGAATTTGGCTGTGAAAGTGTAAAGCTTGCAAGGACTTGTACCACAGCACACAAACAAGCACACGACACAGAGAATTTAAGGATTTCGTATTTGAAAGACAAAGGATTCATACTCCTAGGCAAACCGAAACAGCGGGAGAAGCAGTTGTTGAAGATCATGCTCCGTTTCTCAGCTGAGAGCTGCCTCGCTCTCCTGACACGCAGAGAGGGCTCACAAACCCTTCCACGTGCCCTCACCTCCCACCTCTCAACGTGATAATGGCAGAATTTGCTTTTGAAGAAGACGTTCTGCTGTGACAGTGACATTTCTGACATGATGTACCTCACTTGACCTAAAAAGAGCTTTGTCACTGTGCCCTGCATGGTCCATACTAGACTATGTTCTGGTAAACAAAGACTGATTCTTTCTCTAAGCCTCTGCGAGAGCTTTTGTTGTGAACAATACTGAGCTGGACTGAGCGCCTAAACAAAAAGTGTGCCCTCCCAGAGCAAGGAGGTTACGCTAGAAGTCAGCTCTCCAGGTCAGATCAGTACAACCTGATTATGCCATCTTCTTTCTCTTCTTTTTCTTTTTTTTCTTTTTTTTTTTTTTGCTCCCCATAACACAAAATGATTTATTCAAGGTTGTATCTAATGACAGTATTCTCTCTGGATAAATCCTCTATTATTGCCACCAAGAACCGAGCCAACTACTGTTCTCTAATTCAATGCTGACATACATTTACTGAGCAGTATGTGAGATGAGAAAGTTGGGTGATAAGTGAGAAGTTTTGTTAACTTATGTTATTAAACAGATTCCATTAGACCTTGCACCTTTTCCTCAGAGGTGTCGATTAGATTCTTCTGAAATGCAAATAACAATAGTTCAATACAGCAGCTATTTAAATGTGAAAAATGTTTGCTGCTGAGAGAAGCCGGAGACAATGAAGAGTACAAGTCATTATGGCACATGGCACAGACAAATCCTATGGAAAATGCCTCTGTGTTCCTTTCATCTGGATCAAAACCACATACTGTGATGTACAAGCTATGGAGACTTCTCTGCTTTTTGATAAAATAATACATGATGTGGTAAAAAAAAAAAAAAAATATATATATATATATACACACACCTTAAAGGCTCCTGATAAAGGCAGTTGAAATGCACAGGTAATGTGTGTTGGCAAAAGTGAGCAAAACCAGCAATACATATGCAGGTGCTAGGCAGGTAACCGAGAAAGGGCACAATGTGGAATAATGGTCTTCCAGATGAATAGGTACACTCCAGTTTTGCCCTTTGGGAAAATAATACAGCATCTGGTCTAGACTTGTTGGATCTTCTGTCTGGGCTAGTTTTTCTTCCTAAGTCTGTTCGGGAATTGCTATGACAAGCTGTGCAACCAGACCGTCTGTGCAACCAAAGCAGACTCAGGGTGGCAGTCTGAATGGAGACTGGGAGCAGAAAGCCAGACTGTCCAGCCCAAACCTGACAGTTTAATGAATCTAATCTAGCCCTTATCCTCCTAGTGTGCATTTACATTGATATGATGTGAATTTAATAAAAATTCAAAAAATCAAGGGCTAGAATTTTTCCATTCTCTGCTTTTTTTTATTATATTGTGTATTACAGTAATTTCTATGGTTTACAGTTTATTCAGGGCATGTCTAGTACCCTCAAATCAAGGCAGGCTGCTTCATCAGTAAGCAGCATTGCTAATGAGATTAGCTTCTTTCTCAATTCTTGTCATTGTTCCCATTGTAAAAGCCAAATTTTAATTTCTCGAGACAAAAACAATCAGTTTGTATTTAACAATGCTTTTCTTTTCCTGTCATATTTGCAAAATGCACCGTCCCCTGGACTCTCTTGGGTTTTTCCTTTTTCCCTGGGGACTTGCGATGACAAAGGAACTGCAGAGTTTCCAGTAGGTCCCGTGGTTTCTGTATCTTGTCATCCTGTGTAGAGGAGAGCTTAACAAAGTTTCAAAGATGGAAGAAGAGAACAAACTTTTTCTAGATATCAGGTAAAGCTGATTTATTTCCTGAATACTCTTTCAGAATAAATATTCCAGAAAATTGCCACCTTTCTATATTTATTTGAAAAACTGACATATATGAGTAATGGCTGAGTACATGGTCCTATACCCAAGCTCAGCAGGAAGCCACAGAGGACAAGTTGCATGTTTAACCACACCTTCTTCTCTGAGAAGGAAACCAGAGAGGACTTGTAGTAGCCACTTTGTCAATATTATTGCCCTGCATCAGACAGTTCAGTGTTCTGCCCCATTTGGGTAATTCCTACACCTGAAAAGGGGAATAAAAGATAAAATTAAGAACTCCAGGTAGTGCCCAGCTGACACCTCAACTCCTCTGGTCCCGTGTGCTTTGTCTGTAGTGGTCCTTCTTCCCAAATCCCTGGCGGCCGCAAAGCTTCTTAAAATCAATGTGCTATTGTGGAAGGTAAAGTCCATCAGCTCCCAAACGGCGTCAGAATAATCACGCTGACACACATAATAAGCCATGGTAGTTTTGACATGGGCACAGCACTGCTGTCATAGCGTCCTCGCGGATTAGGTCAGTCACCATCCACTGCCCCATTCCAGAGCACTCGGAACAAGGCTGTGCTGCTCCCGTTGACATGGAAGCGAATAGCAGCAAACCAGCATTCAGCACGGGTTTCATTGTGCCTGGCATTTTCCAAGGCTGGGCTTTGTTACGGGCTATTGGAAGATGGCACTGAACAGCAAAGATGAGATTTCACTGTGCCTTGAAACTCCCACAAAAGAGTGGTAACTGAAATTGCAGGTTTGCATGCAGGTCTATTTGTTAAGGCGCTTGGCTCCATTTAGAGGCATGCCTTGCAAGAGAAGACTGTTGTCAAAAAATGATCCTCCCTCCCTTTCAGCTGCACCAATTTAGGGAACTGAATACACTGGAAAGTTCTGAAGATTTGCGGTTCTTCAGGCAGGTAGCAGACGGTGGATGCTTGAGTGGGAGCTGCTCAGATGGAAAGTTTGATGGATCCTTGCAAGGAAGAAGGGCAGGAGCTAGAAATCAAGCAATTGTAACTCTAGGGCAGTTTATTGTTTTGCGCTGACTTCGGAATCATTTGTGGAAAGTGGAAAAGCCAGGGTGCTGTCTGTCCTGGTTTGAGCCATGCAGGCTAATTTCTCTTCTAATGCTTGGGAAAACTACACTTTTAGGAGACTCTAGTGTCTGAATTTCTGAAAATATTTACTTAATAGCCAGCTACGGTGTGTGGGTTTCAAGATCTTGGTGTTTTCGAGCTCACCAGGTGCAGGGATGAGGAGGAGCGAGACCTGGGCGCTTGACAAAAGCTGGCCAACAGGATTATTTCATACCATGAACGTCACATTCAATATATAAATTAGAAAGTTTGTTGTGAAGCTCTCTCTCCCTTTATGGTAGTGATCCAGGGAACTTCTTGCCCCAGTGCTGGACCCCTGAGCCCTTCCCTTCTTCCCAAAGCCATAGCACTCGCAGTGTCTGACATTTACTGTCCACTGCTGGGAGGGCAAAACTTCCAACTGATAGAATGGGCTGAGTATAATCCTCGTATATTTTATATTGGTGTCGGGATCAATATTGGTTCTTTAGTGTTATGAACATTAATTATCTAGTCATTCTATTAAATCTGTTCGTATTTCAGCTCCCGGGTTTCCTTGTTTTATCCCAGTTCCCCTTCCTGGGTGGGGAAGGGTCGTCAGGTGAGAGAACAATGGTCTGAACAACAATAAATTGTTGTGGGTTCCTCAAACCGTAACAATCCCACAGGCAGGCAGCGGGCATCACCCAGCTCATGGAAGCTGTCCATCCATGATGACTCCTTTGCTCTGAGGAGATGAGAGCCATTTGTCAGGGCAGCGGGTAAAACCCAAAAAGCTCCTTGCAACTGTCTGTAGCCCAGTGTTTAAACCCATAAATCACCGTCTCCGCAACCGGCATCCCACAACCCGCCCTGGGTGAGGTTGGACCACCCTGAGTCAAGAATGAAAGAAACACATCATGGCCAGAATCCAGCATCCTTTTACTGGGCCCCACTCACCCAGCCACAGGCGATGAGCATGGAAACCAAAGTCACTGCAAGACTCTTCCTCCCCTTGTTTCTCTGAGCTGGGATTTTTACACCTCCTGTTGCAGCTTGCTCGCATGGAGGTGCTGTAGCCTGGTGACCACATTTTGGCACTTAAGTAACAATTCAGGTCAGGAAACAAAGGAACAGAAATAAATAATCTGAATGTTTCTATGTTTTTATTCTTGGGGGAAAAAGAAAAAGGAAGCAGTCTACCAAAAACCCATGAGCATCTCCACTGTCTTCAGCAACTTTCCTGTTCTCTGCAGCATCTGTTCCCTTGGAGTTTCATTAATCAATTCATTTACTTCCCTAGATAAATGAAGTTCCTGGAACCCATGTAATAGGGGAATTTCCAGGTATTTTGTGGAAGTTTAGTGCAGTCTTATGCTGTTTTGTTAAACAGAACCCTCAGAGCTTTCTCAATGGAAGTGAGGTGCTTCACCAGAATGCATAGAAACTCTTTTATAAAAGAACAGAAAACATTAAAAGTGTAAGATGAAGCGGGGGGAGGGGAGGGAAGCTAGGAAAAAGCAAGCTAAACCCTGCTCCCACTGAAGTCCAGAGCAGACCTGACTGACTCATTTCAGACAACTCGTGCTCATCACAACACATCAGAAATGTCAAACCTCTGTAGTGAACACTTTAAAGACTTTTGTGTTACCATATCAAACTGCATGTGAATCTGTTAATGGCTCCTCTATTTCTTTTCCCTCCCTTTCGCCCTCATTGTCAAACCCTATGTAGTAAACTTTGATGCTGGGAATATATGAAGTTATTTCCAAAAGGCTACAAATGTCTTCAGTTCGTAACCAGCGCAATTCTCCGCTGCAAAACAGGAACCTGTAGCCTGTCTTTTGTTTCTGCACTTGTGCTTTTCAGATCATCTCCTTCTTAGCGTGGGTGTCTCATCACCTTGTAAGTGGAAAAGATGTTCTGTGATTTCAAAATGTAAAGTACTCGTGCCTCTGTCTGCTGTCATGAGATGGGGTTTGGTTGGCACAGGGAGTCCTGCAACCATTTGAAAAACAAAATTATAAGAGACTTTGAAAAGCAGGATTTGCAGTAAGAGTGTCCAAGGGATGGGAGTGTAGGGATGTTTTGGACCAGCAGATGAGCAAATACAGAGTAAATAAGCACTGTCACTGGAATGAAATCCTCTTTGCTAAGAGAGCACTAGCAGCTTGACCGAGGATTTCAAGACTGTGCGGTATAGGTTGCAAGAATAGCATATTTATTACTTTCCATGCTAACCAGTAATTGAGATGCTGACTAAAATGACTGGCAGTATACCAGGGTGATTTAGATACCTTCATTAGCTCATTGGCTTTTACTACATGCTGAAGAGTAGCTGCTAGCTTTGTCCCTCCATTGCATGGTTAATTGTAGTAGGCTCGTTTGCGCTGCATGGGAATGTTAGGCTCAGCTGTCCTGCATCCCCCCAGGAGATGTCCCTTAGGCACAGAGTCGCCCAAGGGGACCATGCAAAGAGCATGGGCAGTCTCAGGTTTTCCATTCCCCTTGGGAAAGCCAGGTCATGCCAGTGAAGCGTGCCTCTAATTAAGGGCTATATGCAGGTTATTCACTTTCACTCTCACTGCTTGTACTTTTTCTTGGTTCAGAGATGCTGTGCAGTGCTTCAGCAAAGGGCAATCAGCAAAGATGTGCTGCCTGATCACTGAAACTGTTTGTATCAACATGGTGATTGCCTCCAGTTGGAACAAGCTAACGCATTTATTAATTACAGCAACCTAGCTAATGCGTCCCAAATATTTCCTGCTTTCAAAATATTACCCCCAAAAAAAATTTTACAGATCAATGACAATTTGGGGGTTTCTTTCTGGTCTTTTTTTTTTTTTCCCCTGTTTTCCTTCCCCTTTCCTCCCAAGAAAATAGATTGTGGTAGATTGTTACATTTTTCATGTTCATCAAGGCAAGTAAGAAAATGAGACATGAGTTGACAAACATTGTACAGAAGGTAAGTGACTATTATTTTGCAGCCAAATATATTTTATGGAAGACATTAATTTACATTGTAGGAGATGCAAAACTCTCTGGCTTTTAAAGGACATGAAATAATGTAAATTTCCAAGCCAGTAGAGAGAATTCGGGACCTTTTATTCTTTGTTTAAATTGTGAAGAATAAAAGGCCATCAAAAGAGATTTATGTTAAATATAGAAAGCAATCTACATTCCTTGATTAAATCTGACCTTTGACTAACAGGGGCGGAAAAACTATAGATTGGAAATACATTTCAAAGGAGACAACTCCACTCAGGTTTTCTTTTCCTTTTAACAGCTTCATCTACAAACCTTTGAAAGCACAGAAGTCCTAATTCATTACCATTAGGGAACAGGAGAAACTTCAGAAGGACCTGGAGATAAATAATGACTCATTTTTGACCGAAGAGAGACTTTTTTACTTAATACAGAATTTAAATGCTTATATCTGTTATCTTCAATGAAAACATAGCACAGCATGAACAATTTATATTATATTCCCAAACTGTGGCATTTTTTTCTCCTGACATATAATTTATTGTAGTTCTCCCAGACTTTCTGGGGAATAACAAAAAAGCGCCTTTCATGAAGTGTTTTAGCTTGTTCTTTTAATTTTGAGTGGCTTCTGCAAAGTTTATAAGACATGACTTTGTCACATTGTATATCAGTTCTGATATTGCACTGAGTCCTTTTCAGGACACATGGGAACCAAAACCCAGCCTGCCCTGAGGACATTATTGTGACTCCTAGCTCTGATGCACACAGCTGGGAAGAGGCCTTAGTTCTGCCTTGCCACAGAGTGCTCATGTTTTAGCACTTCCAGGTCTACTGGCTCTTTACACATACTGTTATAACCTCTTAAAGCACACAACTTACTCTTTTTCATGGTCATCTGCTATGTGTTGTTCAGCAGAAAGGGCATAATTGAGACCCTGTATCTTTAGTATTACTGTGGTGCTCCATCGCCTGAGGGAGTTGTGTTCCCTTTCTCTTGGGCTTTCCATCACATGCTCAGTTGCTACAACTCTGTGTGGGTTGGGAGCTACACTTGTAAAAGGTGGAGAGTTACAATCCTACTTTTCAGCAGGAACTAAGCAGTTCAGATATGGGAAGGGCTCTTCAAAACCTAACTTCAAACTCAGCCTTAGCTTGTTCTGCGGTATGAACGGGCTGGGGTTTTTTACTCTTACAAAATGCTTCCATCTCTGAATTTCTGTGTTCAAATTAAGCCAGGAATAATGTAATCCTCCAAGGCAAGCTGCTCTTTCCAGATTCCTAGTGTATTGTGAAGGACCAAAAATCTTGAAACAGTTTGGATAAGGATTTGCTGCAGAAAATCTTGATTTTGTGAGTGTCTTGGCTTACAGTCACTCTAAATGCTTCTTGCCAGAAGCAGGAACCATCTCATAGAGCTGAAATCTGAAATATTTCCTCAGTGAGAAAAGGTCTTCACCTATTGAATGGAGATGTTTCTGTCATGTGAAGAATGTTCTTAGAGGCTGCCTTAACCCACCAGGACTCTGTGTGTTTGACAAGGATGGTTAGACTCTTAGGTTCAAGTCAATGAGCTGTAACAAAAAACTGTCTTGGAAACCAGTGACACCACCGGAGAAAATAAGCAGCATTCCTCAGGTGGAAGAGTGTCTTTCTCAGACCATTGGATATGGCAGAAATGCTCAAGGAAACCTCACTACATCACTTGGTGATGTAATCTGTGCGCCTCACAATTAAAATACTTCAGTGGTGATTTAGAGGTAATCAAACTACATTAATTGTGAGCTTACTTGTTGTGTGATATCTTCACATAATTTTAATGTACTCTTACAGGCGTAAGAAAACAGAAATTAATTTGCCCACACACAATGTAATGATGCTTCTTAGCTGTAATCAAAACTACTTATGAATACAAACTATAGTGCATTAATGAATACAAACTATAGTGCATTAATGAATACCAAGGGAAAATACCAAAAGCCAAAAAAATTGTAGTTACAGAAACTGTCCTGTTTTACAGTGAGACCATAAGAGTTCATATAGCACTTTTCCATGATAGATAGTAGAAGAAGGCACTGTTATTCAATTGACATGCAATGACTAATATGGGGTTTTTGTTTGTGTTCAGTACCTTCCTGTTGTCTACTACCACAGTACAAATATATCTCCCAACTTTTTATGAGTCCACCTCCCAGAGAAAACAGATTTCTACGGAGGCTTACATCCACAGATCTTAGCCTCTCCTCTTTGGGGAGGAGCCCTCTGAAGGTGCCTGTGTCTCTTCTCAAAGACCCCGGTGGGAGTGGACATAACTGATTTACGCTAGATGCGCTACTTACATGACAAAGTCAGGCAGCAGGAATCCCACTCTGACATTCCCTCAACCGCCTCATACCCACATCTTCTCCTTGCTCTAGCTAATTGTAATGAGGAATGTTGTGAATGAAGTACAGTTGTTTAACCTGCAAATGATGCTCTTGTTACTCCCAGTTTCTTTGAAATGCAATAAAAATCTTTGGCAAAAAAATCCTTTCTTTCTCTAGGGATGAAAATTACAACCTTTTGAAAATTCTCATTAGAGCTGTGTTAAACAATTTCACTTATAATTCACATGAGAGGGATACCACGCTGTGTGCATCTATGTATGGGGAAAGACATTTACCACATGCCTGCACGGGGCAGGAGTGTTTGGAAAAGAGAGATATGGATACTGTGCAATGGATACTGTGATCAGGATGTGGATTGTACTGGAACTTCTTTTCTGTTGCTGTTTTCTCACTCTTTGTTCTCAGCATTTATTTTTAATCAACTCTTAATAACATGTATTTAGTGTCACTTCATTGGGGCTGTTGTCTGAAAAAAGAAACTTGGCTGTGAATTTTGCTGAAAGCTGATCTGCTTAAGCAAAGAATTTATCCCAAGTCTTTTTCTTAAAATTTCATGAAAAAAAGGATATGAGTGAACTGCAAAATCTACGCACTCTTAAGGTTCTCTAGCACTAGTTTGTAGGGAGCACAGAACAGGTTGCACTGAGATGTCATCTGTTTGTAAAGCATAATAAATTCCTCTCCCCCATCCTTGCAGCTTTATTTTGTCACCAAACAGTTTATTAAAGGTCAAGCTCCTGAGTAGTTTCAGCTCTGCATTTTGTTATGTGAGCTAGATTCCTAATGTGGCTGAAGAAAGATGCATCCCTTTGCACTTGGCAGAGTACTGCTGTCTAGTCCCTTCCTCTGCCCTTGGAGATGTAGGTGTGCATCTTCCCTCAGAGCGCTGCTGGGTGGCTGCAGGAGAAATGAGGACCTCTGAGTTCTTCCTCTTAATGTTTGACTTTGGGTAAATATCTGAATGGTGAATGAGACGATACATGGAATCACATTTCCAAATGTGATGCCCAGCCTGGAGAAACTTTCCCTTGTCCTGACCCAAAATCACACTGTCTCAGGCCACCCTTTGGCCTTTCTGTGAGGGCATTCCCTTCAGCACTGGGAGATCAGGTGTACTCAGCTAACCCAGACAAGGATCTTAACCAGGAGCAACTGCTTTTCAGCCGCCGTTTTATGCGGAGGAGGGCTTTCCCAACTACCCTTTCTCTTGAGCCTGCATTATGTAAAGTAAGCCTTCACTGAGACGTGGAATGAGAATGACCCTTGAGGTTGCTGGCTCGGACAGTCACTTGGAAGAGGGGAGCACCTGGTTTTCACCCCAGGTACACGAATGGCACCTTTACACAAGGGCAGTTAGGTAGGACAGAGGCTGATACATTTCCCAGCACCTCAGGTAGCCTTTCATGAACAGCTAAGGCTCCCTTCTTCATGATGTGAGATGTGAATTCAAATGTCTATGCAAAAGTAAATTGGTCTCCCAAGGTTTGTGTGTGTTATAACCACATTTTCTCTGTGGTCCCTTTGGCTTTGTCCTGTTAAGAAACAAAGTGGAAGACTTTCATTTGAAAAAAATACCGATTAAAAAAAATAATAATAATTTTTTGAAAAATAAATAATTTTGCTTTGAATTGAGGACCAGAAGGCAAGAGTACTTTACAGCACCGTAGTTGTAAGCTGAATGTAACTCACTTTATCACATACCACTGGAATGACAGTTGCATCAGCGCTAGATGTTTCACCTGGAGTTTTAAGTTATTGCTCTCACTGAACTCATTCATACAAAGGTTGAACTTATCACCTGCTGTCATGCCATTAGTGTTACTGCTTGACTTTTTCTCTCTGCTGCTCTATTACCTTGCAAGGTAATAATTATATGTACTTCTCCTTCTGTGAGTCCCAATCTATGAGGACTTTCTCTCTGAAGACAGTCCTGTCTTCAGGGAGCTGCTTATGCTTCACCAGAATAAAAGCTTCCCACCCCAGTATGGGGGAGAACAGTGAATTGCATGAAGATCTGCTTCGAAATTTGTTCAGGCTTCTAAGTTTGCAATGCAAGTCCCCCCGACTGTAAATTAGGCCTTTATATATAAGTGCTTCTTTTATTAGTTTTAAAGTCAGTTGAATTTTCTGCTTTAAAGAAATCTTTAAAAGCAAATCTTCTGAAAGACTCAAGCTGATGCTCGGTCAGTGTCTAATGATCTGGAAAATTGCAGGTTCAGAACCACTCGCCCCGTGCATACCAGTGAAACAGATGCTCGGCCAGGCTGGTGGAAGAGAAGCAATGCGCCAGTTCATCGCAGAGAGAATGGCTCTCCAAATGTATCCTTGACTACTTTGGTGCAAAATACATTTTATTGTCACACTTCCCGTCACATGTACAAATGGGGTCACGGTCTCCCAAGTTATTCCACTATGCTGATATTAAACCTGTATAACATATTAGATTGAAGGTATTGTTTTTCACTTCTGATTCTTAAAAATTGCACAAAGATAGGGGGGTTTCCCTCACTTAAGCATTTTTGTCTAGTTTTATTTTCACTGGCTTTGCTCACATAGAGCTGACATCTCAGTAAAAGGTCTATGGGGAAGATCTGAACCTGTGGCAATGATACTAGCAAAATCTGCACCTGATCTGCAATAAGCAAGGGGGAGACAGGTGAGACGAAAGTAGGTTCATACAGATGACTGAGGTTCAGGATACATTGATTTTGCTGTCAGCTTAACCACAAAATTCATACCTGACTTGAGGTCCTTTCCTCATCATCTTTTTCCCTATTTATGCAAGATATTAATTCAATTAATTGTTCCATATCAGAAGAAATAACAAAAGTATTGGTTTAGAGACTGGACTAATGAATACCAAGAAATCACCTGCTATTAAAATCATTGTAAATTAGGATATCTCAGCTGGGAGAACTACTTCCAGCAAGAAGCAAGATTACACATCAGTACCACAGTCATACTCAGGGGAGGTACCCAAGGATGGGTTGCAGACCATCCCTATTCAGATGTAAATGTACATTTTACAGGAAGCATGGATCTTAGTCCCACTTAATTCGATGGTTTTATGTCTGAATGAGATCTTACAGTTAGAAATTGGTAGTTGCTAGTGATTAATATCCAGTGCTTATTGATACCAGCTTAAGTATGTACAATTAAGGATCCTAATATATAGCAGTCTACTGTCCATGTCTGTAAATCTTGCCTGGAGTCATCTAAAAGGTAGCTGTCTCTTAAAGACTAAGGTAATACTGTTTCTCATGACAGCATAAACCACCATTTCCTATGGAAAATCTGAGTGGAAGAGGCTGGGTGCAGGAACACCAACAAAATGCCAGAAAAATTTTGTAACTTAGACCCTAATATTATAAAGAGGTTTTTATTAAAGCCTTTTTTCATGTTGTTTTTAAGTCAGTAGAAAATATAACACTCTTCTGCTTGTAAAGTATCAAAATGCATTAGGTTAAAAGGGTGTGTTCCATTTTCAGTAGCTACTATTTGTTTAGAAATTGGATAAAGAAATCATTTTAATCTCTCTTCTTTACTCAAGAGTAACCTCTCATAAAAGGTCTATTATTTATTCCTTCAGACTTTATTAAATATACAACATTGCTTACATCCTGCAGGTTACTTACTTCAGCTCATTATTAGCAAGAAATGCAATTATCTTAAAAAAAAAATATTACACATATATACATTTTTGGAGGACATAACCATTGTCATTGCACTGGAAAACAGAATTAATCTCAGTTTCTTCAAAACAGAACTGCCGAGAGATAATGACCTTCAAAACTTACGGCAGCTTGACTTGGCTTACTGGCTTTAAGCAAGTAAACAAACATAGCTAGAACTGTCTGTTCAAGTGCACCTTTGGACAGTGGGCATGAATGGGTACGTTGCAAGGACTTTGGCATTTTTGGTCTCTTGTGTAAATAAAATTTAAAATTTTAAATAAGAAAATTTAAAATAAAAAAATAAAAAAAGAAGACTGAAAAAAATCTGTGTCAAACTGTGAATCAGTGGGTGCTTTTCTTCAGCAAGAACTAAGGATGGATTTCTAGATATTGCTTAAATGATCAATATTTAAGACTGTAGGTAACTGACTCCTCTCTAGATCAGAGCAAGGCTGTTCTTGAGCTGCTGCATTCTGATATCGGGTGCCTGGCTCTGCACACCAATTTTCCAAGGATCATTACATGCCTGTAACTGTTATAAGTAGTTTCCTCACTGGGATAATTTTTTCACTCTTATGCCAGTGATATATTTCCTGAAATACCTGTTGCTGTAAAACTCTAATTTAGTGAAGTTGTTTATCAATGGCAGACGAAGTCCCTCTATATCAGAGGGATATAGAGCAACTTGCTATGAGCAAGTTCCACTGTGTACATTTATCTTGCAGCTTTATTTCATTTTACTGATTTTAGAGTAACTGCAACCATTTCATCCAGACCAAAGTATGCCACAGTGCCTCTCAGCTCATTGTCTGAATGCTCAGTGGACTTCTCCCTTTCTCTCATTTATACACTCAGCTACAAAACCCAGTGTGGCAAGCCTAGAGCCGTGGCAGGTTAGGTCAAGGAGGGGAAGAGAGGCACACCAGAGGTGACACAAGAACTCTGCAGACAGCGTCAGTGAGTCAGTCTGATCCTACTTTCCTCCTGACCACCAGGAGGGAGAGCTGTGCCTGAAGCCTGGATTGCACACTCCTCTCAGGACATCTCTGATCACCAGGGATGTCAATACCACTCTCATCCCAAGTCGCTTGAGTCTGTCCACGGCATGCAATAACCCCAAACTCAAGAGGCAAAAGCAACCTCTTTCTCACCCACCAGTATCCCAAAGGCTGGAATTTTGCCTGGAATACGTATTTCTCACAGGTTCCTCAGCTATCATACCTTCACCAGCAGCAGACCCAGTGGTACATTTTACTCCTTCTTCATTCCAGTCAGGCTCCTCAGGACAGAACTCATTTTTCACCC
This sequence comes from Chionis minor, assembly GCA_013398295.1. Classification (NCBI taxonomy): domain Eukaryota; kingdom Metazoa; phylum Chordata; class Aves; order Charadriiformes; family Chionidae; genus Chionis; species Chionis minor. Next base: position 91,291 of record VZSF01010381.1, on the reverse strand, counting down.
ATGCAGTTGGCTCGCGTGGCAGAAGGTGGCTCTATTACAAGGTGTTCTCCAAAACGGACAGCAGGTCGCCTTTGCAGGATGGTGCAGTCCCTCACTGGCACGAAGGATCAGCGGGCACACAGGGCAGCCTCACAGGGAGGAAAAGTCCTGCCCTTGAACCCTACAACCACAACCAGCTCTACATCCCTTGGCCTTTTCATGTCAGCCTTCATGCCCTCCAGAGCTGCAAGCATTATTATTTTTCTTGAGACAACTTTTCAAACTTTTCTGTGTCTTTCAAACAAATCTCTAGGCTAAAGGCCCTGCAAGTGCTACCGTTTCTGTTTCTCTCTGCTGCCCACGCTCCCCCTTGCCTTCCACTTCTTTTCCCACCTTCCTGGGCTCTGCCAGAGGCTGGGATTTGTTTGTGAAAGTCAGTGAGACACACACAATTGTTTACTGCTCCCAGTCATCTGGTTCCCTCTGTGTGCAAGCTTTCATCTGCTCCCAGTTTTGTGTACAGTCTTGTCTCTTGTCCTCCTCGCTTCTGCCGAGCAAGGCAGCTTTCATTGCCTCTGCTGTCACATACTTCTGTTGCCCCCTGGGGATGCTTTCAGCCACGAAGCCGCGCAGCGTGTCACACCTGAAAAGCACAGATTCCTTCCATGTTCGGGCTTCAGATCCCTCAGCCAGCTAACCCTTCTGCAACACGGATGAATGAGGCACAGTGGAAAGCGCTGGGAAGGGTCTCAACACCTGAGGGCACGGAGCCAGCGCATCCCCAAGCGGCTCTGGAAGCCAGTGCATCCCCAAGTGTCACTGGAAGCCAGCTGGCCAGGCGCTCTGCTCCGCTCGCTGCAGCCCCAGCAGCCGCGCAGCCCGGCTGCACCGGTGCCAGCACAGGCTGCTCGCTCGCTCCCCGGCCCTTCGCTTAGAAAGACAAGTCACAGCTCTAAAGATCAGGGGCAATAAGAAAAGCAAAAATGGTAAGCTTGCAGACTTCAACATTCTACGTCCAAATCTTGACCTATTTTTCGGTGGCTGGGCTGAGATTACAGCCGGTCCCTTGCTCTTTTCTTTGCTCTACTATCTATCGCATGCGCACGTAATCATTTGATCACAGCTTGTCTATAATAACAAGTTTCTGTGTTATAAGCAGGTGGATATAACAACCAAGAAAAGGACTTAAAGTATATTATTTCTAATACCTGAGGAATATTTGATTATGTGCATAAGTGAACCTTGCAAACTTCCCCACTCGGAAAACCTGTCCATACGGTGCCTATAGACAACGTACCCCTGTGGGATAATAGTGCTGCTTACAAGATGTACTTACACAAAACGCACCTAGCACAAACGTTGGCTACTCTAAAATAATCTGATAGCAGTTGGAGCACCAGAAAGTGACAGCTATACTAAAATTATCCAGAGAGTGTTTGCATTAAGAAAAGCTTGATAATGCTTCTCCTGTCCCTCCTGGTTCGCTGTCATCTCACTGTTCTGTAGGTGGAGCCCCTGGCTCACCCACACGGTTAGAACGAGCCTGGATTGGCTCTGCCTCTCTCCTTTCATCTTTCCTCATATCCTTCTTCTCCAGTTTACAGGTTTGCAACAAAAGGTTTTGCCTGCCCTCTGCTAATCCCCTCTCCCTTCTTTCAAAGTGCATCAAGCTAAGCTGACAACAAGACGTTTTCAATTTGGAGGAAAAAAATACCCACACATGAAGTTATCCAGCAATAGCTGCGTGTCTCTGCACATTCAGAGGGCTCCATCAGAACCCCCAGGAGAATATCTGGGATGAAGCTATGGGACAGAGTCTCATCTAATCTGATTCTGTCTGGAACACCATCCAATACATAAAAAGTGCAAAATCCCCACATGCTGGGAAGAAGCCAGAAAAAATAAACAGCTTTGTAGACTTTGTAATGTCCTGTTTGTAAATGAATTCTAGACTTCCACACCAAGGTGAAACGAAGTGAGTAAATATGTATTTCACATATGAGAGGAAAGCTAAGCATTTGAATGCCATATCTTTTTGTTCTCCGATGGGGTAATCTGTTTGCAGAGGTATAAGTGGTGCTATAACGAAGGTATCTGACCAGAAGCGATTGGTTTAGTTTAATTAATCCTTATACAATCTATTAGCTAGGACCTGTAGATTTATTTCTGATTGTACTTAAGTCAACTTTTATATCTGTGATCTTAATGTCCCTGTGTGGTGTTACATCACCTGTGAAATATTATTTTATAGATTCTGATAAAAAGAATGCAGTTAAGTAACTTGAAATTAAGTAAATTATATTTGTTTTTATGAATTGATAACATGACCCACTAAAAATCTCATCTCATTCGAAATTACGTACTCAGCATGGAGGAGCACAACCACTAGAGTTAGCCACCTGAATTTGTATAATGTCCCTCATTTCTGCTGCTTTGCGTCCCTTGGATAAGTTAGAACAGATTTGCCATAAAAAGTGATACTTAAAATCAGACATTAGAGATGTAGCTTGCAAGCATTTACCCTGTATGTCATTACCAGAAACAGACAGGCTTGATAAAGCCTGTTAAGCATCTCCAGTATGTCCTGTACAGTTAAATCACTGACTGAAATGCAAAAACCAAAACCAAACCAGTTTTAGGTACTCTGACATGCAGATATTTTGTTTGACCCAAAAATGAAATGTCCTGTTTAACTCTCAGGAACCATTACCTTAAAAAATGTTAAGTAAATTATGCAATGAAAGACTGAATATGTTTTATTTATCTGAGAAGTCACCACAATGAATTAGGCAGAGGGAACTTTAGACAGTTGTTTCTTTGAAGGAGCTGCTGTGCGAGCAAACTATTGGGAAAATAGATGGAGACTTTTTCCTATGAGAAATTCAGATAGCACTGGGTATGATTTTGTCTCTTCCACACTCCTTTATCTTCTCATGTGTACCTTGAGAACATACACATCAGTTCAAAATCAAAATCAGAATCAATTTGCAGATCACAGCTAATCACAAGACATAAACCGCTGCGGTGCACAGAGGAAAGTCTAGGCGCCAGTGGGAACGCAGATGACTTTGAGTAGCAGAAGCTCCAGTGGCCAAGGCCTTCCCTCTTCCCCTCCCCAGCGCCGTGCAGAGGAGCGGGCTGAGATGGGGTTTCTTCCTTCTTCCCTGGAAGGCTTTCCTTCTTCCCTGGAAGGCTTTCCTTCATCCCTGGAAGGCTCACCCCCAGCCCTGGCCGCCCGCCCCGGGGCTCCCAGCAGCTTAGCTGGCACACCTTCCACCCTGGGATTCCGCCGTCCCTCAGCACTTCTCCACGCAAGTTAAACTTCAAGGCTGACTTTACAAAGGTTAAGCAAATGATGAAAGACTAGAGGAGGAGATGACAGGATGGGTATTTCATATTTTTTTCTAAGTTCTTTCTGGGGTTTACAGCTCGTTAAGCTGTAAATGGCTGTGCAGAGAGCCCCACTGTTTCCCCACCCTTGTTTCCAGAGCTTCTGTTCCACTGCCTCAAAAGATTAGTAAAACTATGGATGAAAAGCAGCGCAAGACTTACAGGGCAATAATGAATAATGATGGATAATGAAGAGCAATAGAAAGAACAAATATCACACCTACTTAACTAGCAGATTTCCAGAATTTCTGAGGCATAGATTGAAAATGGAAGTTTTGGGAGAGCCCGTGCCCTTCAGAGCTGCTTTTGGACCAAGCATGAGGAAGCACAGTGCCTTCAGCCATGGAAAACTAATGCACTTATAAGAAACTGCTTAACAAGGCACACCACATGCATTCATCCATCTGAACAAACTCATCTGAAATTGGGGGAGGAAAGTAATCAATAATTCCATGGTTTTTTACGTCTCAGTATCCTACCAATACCAGGTTCCCCATGGAGCAAGCCAGCCCATCCCACCTAACAAATAGTGGTACACAGTGGTCTAGAGCAGCAGTGAGAGTACTTCCCAAAAGAAATGAAGTTGTGATGAATCACTGTGATGAATAGCCTGGGGCAACAGCTCATCCTGTGAAGAACAGTTTTAAAAATGTTTTTCTTCTCCATCAGTGAAATATTGTCCTGTCACAAAGCACTGATGAATGAGTTACATGGGATATGACCCATCTCTGCAGCAAGATGGATCTGCCTTTTCCCAGGGAACAAAACGTGAGGCTTAGAGAGCCGATCCATGAACCAGGGCCCTTCTGAAGCACTTTGATCCAGCCAAGAGTGCAGAGCAGCCTCTGGCTGGTATGGCTTCAGAAGAGCCGAGCCACCAGCTCCCCGTGCAGTGAGCTGCAAGACTCATCAGAATCATCAGGTGCAAAGAAATTTTCTCATGTAAGGGAAAACATCGTGAGCTTGGGGCTGTGAAACAAAGCAAAGGGCTGTAAACCTGTTTCAAAGTGAGCTAATCAATACAAAATCAGGGTCATGTTTTCCAAGGGCATGACGAGGTTTCACAATGGAAATTAGGTCAGATTCGCATCACTCATCTTAAGCAGAGCTGGTATCTGGTTACCAGGGACCTACTCAGAACATACATGCCATTGTCATACATTTCATGAGTAAAGCAGATTTTGAAAAGTAGATCGAAATGGGAAAAACACAATGCTTGTAAAAACTGGGGCATGTTTCGTACAGATCAGGCACCCTTAAACTCACAGGAATGAAAACAGGGTGAAGCATAGTCTGCTTATGTTGCAAAGATGGCTGCACATTTGGAGAACCTTACCTATCTAATTTGAGCTAGACTGGATCCTAGGAATCTATTATAGGATGGGGCAAATTATTCTTGTGTCTCTGAGAAGCTGAAGTTTAGAAAGAAATCACTGGATATTGCTGGGAAAAGGGAAAGGATGGGGCCCGTGTCTGCCTCAGGACAGCAATATTGGACAAGTCCTTGACTTTAACACCTGCACTCTAACTCTGTGGTTAACAGTCAGTCGCCGCTGACTTCGGGGACAACTTCACAGCACAAGGTCCTTTTCTATTCCTTTTGTAACTTTACAAAATGTTAACCTTTCATTAATGTTAATCTGCATTGCACAGTAGATTTTTAATATTCCTCCACTTCTCATGACAGTGCATACTCCCTTGTTTCTGGGCGTTCTTGCCAGGATCCTTGAGCTGAGAAGTAATTAGTATTTTCTGTGTCTGGAAAGATGGAGGTTTGGAGAACTTGGCATCCTTCACCCTGCAGCTTTGGCAAAGGAGAAGGAACTAAGACCACCTGCCCGCCCTCCATGCAACTGCCCCAGCACCATCCACATGGCTTCTGTCCAGCACATCCTAACGGCATGGTGGCATCCACAGTGGCATCCACAATGGCATCCCTAAAATTCACTGAATGGGGCAGAAAATATCCAGCCTGTCTTTTGTCGTAAAGCAGCAGAATTTTTAGATGCATTTCAAAACTACTACTTTCTCTTTTCTCAGAGACTTAGTCCAGAAAGAATCAGATTTACAGCGGTAGCTAATTGCACCTTCACAATAATCACATTTAAAAAATCATTTTATGGTTCAGTTACTAGCAAAGATGTAAGGGATTTGGATGTAAATTTGGACTCTTAAAGGGTTAGGATTACTTGGGATATTTAAAAGGTACTATGCAGGTGAGCTGCTTTTGTAGCAATATTGACCAGAAGCTAATATCAAAGATAATTACAACTGTCTTCAGTTTTTGCTGCTAAAAAGAGCCTTCTTCATATGTTTTTACCAGCAGATGGTGACAAAATTTCTTACCTAAGAAGACACGCTTGGGACCCCAAGCATCCTGCACCGAAGGAGCTCAGCTGGCCAGGGGAGCAAGGCTGAGCGCTCCATCCCAGCTGCCTCGCTGCTGCCAGGGAAGCCGTGCCGGCACCAAGGGGAGTTGCGAATAGGAGCATTGGCAAAGGCGGAGATGCTCTTGATTTCTGTGTGATTAATGCAATCCATGCTTGCAAAAAGCACACGGCAAACCACCCTGACCCGCATTAATCACATTAGGAAAGGGCATTATTTTGCCTGTCACCACGATTAGGTTGTGTCAGAAGGAAACTTTTTCCGTGTTAGCAATTATTAATATTTGTGGAAATGCTTTAAAGCATTATTTAATTAAACTTGTCTTGACTATGAATAAGACCCTCTCTCTTGCTCTTTTCACACAATTCTCTGTGTCATGCTGATAAGGGTGCTTTTGTCCCACCAGTCTTTGTGGGGCTTGGGGGTTTTTTTTTGCCAGTTATGGAATTTTCAGCATTTTTTGATGAAACTGAATTCTGAGCCCTTCTAGTCTCTGAATTTTTTCACTCCACCACACAAACAGGAGGTAACAATGGCATACAAGGGATCTTTCACAGCATCTGTGTTTCCCCTGCCTTCACAGGGGGAAGCTCACGGCTGGCCAGAAAACAAGAATTCTCTTTCACACAAAAAAAAGTCACATGTGATCTGGTTCCATGCAGAAATTACAAAGAGATCTTTTCTAGAAAGAAAAAAAAAAAAAAAAAAAAAAAAAAGAAAAAAAAGACACATCAAGGAGAGCTTAGACAAGCCAGTGAAGACTGAGATATGCAACATCAGCAGGAGCTTGAATCTGGGTCTGTTGCATTTCAGTCCTCAGCTCCCTCCCTCCCTTTCTCTGACCCCACCAAAATTAAAGCAAAAGATTTTATCTAAAGGGATGCCCTTCTATAGGGCTCTTTGTCTTCAGCTAGTCTACATTTTGTGATGGAAAAATGTTTCATACACCAAACCTTCAGTTAATTGTAATATTTCTAGGAAACAGAAGTCTTTAAATCCAAAACTATTCTGAATCAATCTGGAGACCTTGCTTCCCAAGGAGATTTTCTTTAATTATTATTTTGAATTTCAGCCCTGATCCATTAACTTATCAGGAATAATGGAGAGCATGCTGCTTCTTGTGTTACAGCACTAATGTATAGCATTTGTCAGATTTGGTAATTTTCTGCTTACAGGAAGCCAACATTTACCAGTCATCAGCCTTTATCCTTTTCATCTTTTTGCAGCAAGGAGTGATCTGTATTTTCTCCAGTGGAGTCATTGAGATTTGTAAGCTGTATAGCCTTGGATCTGATATTATTCACAATGGGAACACTCTCTCAAATTAACTTATTGGAGAAAAATGTAAATCAATTATGTTTACAGCTCTCAACAAACAGAATTAAAATCTTCCACCAGTCTGCTTCCAGTTCCTAATCATTTGTGTGATTAACCCAGTGTCTGGGATTCGCAAGAGACCATGAGATGAATTGGTTTCTCTTCATTATCTGACATTGTTCAGATATTCTTGAGGTGTCCTAAGACACCCGGCAAGCAAACAAGCTGCCCTTAAAGTCACTGCCATTGAGGAAGGGGTAACACCCACAGCCGTTCCTCAGGACCACTGCACAGGGCACGTGCAAGTCGGAAGGTCACATTTGCTCTTGAGATGGCAAATGAAGCAAAATCAATCAGAGGCCAAAAATAAACATATGGCCAGCCTGGCCTCAGGTCAGCCTACTCATGAAGGAGCGTGAGAGATGGAAAGAGCATTCAGTGTATGATATATAGAAACGCAATTCTTGAAAATAATGAATAACAGCAGAAAAGGTGAAACTCGAACTGCCTCTCCCCTCCCCACTGCAACAGTTTAATGCTGTCTTCTGCAGTAGCCATTTCCCACTGATTCCACTTCGTTTGGACTGGTACAGTAAAGAGGCTTTGAGGATCCCCAGGGTCCATCTGCTTTTGCAGTCGTGTTAAAAGACATTCCCTAACCCATATGAGTGATTTGGTTCTCGGCTCTGAAGAGCCCCTTGGGGCTGGAGGGGTCTGTCCCATGCCACCCCACAGCTCCTGCTCCCAGGCTGACAGCCGTGAGGGTTGCATCCAGGCCCCCCAGCTCCGGAGGGGAGGGATGCCTTTGAGCACATCTGAAAGACAACACATGGAGATTTGCCAGGATATGAGGCCTGGAGTGCTTTACCTTTCTGTACAGTGATATATCACCATTTCTAACGCTACCACCATTTTTTGTCTTCCCAGCACTAGTGTGAAGCAGAAGCTGCCCCACCGCACAGTTGGGAGATTGAGGCAGAGCCCAAAGCCTAAGGGAGCAAAGGCTCCCAAGGTAACCAGCTTCCACAGAAGTGCCTTGTGTCAGGAGAATCTGGTGTCCAAGTATCCTCTGAGTGCCTGGACAGCTTTTCCGAGATGCAACGGCTGGGCGAGAAGTCAGCAGGAGCTGCTGGGCAGGCTGTGCTGGTTCCACTGCGGGAAGAGTTCAACCAGCCAGGAGCGAAAGGACCAGCCCTTCAGCCAGAGAAGAGACGAGCCTCCACCCAGCAGGGAGCGAAGGGACGAGCCTCCACCTCTGCGAGAGCCCGGGAGCATCCCGCTCCCCCTGGACGGGGGATCCCTCTCTCTGCCACGGGCTAGGCGCCGCAAGCCCCTGCAGCGAAAGGCAGCATAAGGGCTTGTTCTCAGCAGCCCTCATCCACCTCTGAATTTCAACAGCCCAGATCCTTCACATCCTTACATAAATCTCCGCTCATTCTAGAGTTTGACAAAATACATACCTTACGCACAGTCTGTACCAATATCTATAAATCCAGCATGTAATTGCTTGACGCGCTGATAAAATATGACATTATTTATTCCAACCTTATAATCAGAAAGTCAGAATTACAGTTGATGGAGTCTTTTCTATCCTCTGTTTTAAAAGGTCTAATTATTTTATTACTCAATGTATGTACATGTGGGTAAGTAATAATTATTCTGAGTATTATCCTGCATAATAGAGCTAGTTAATGCTTAGAGATAATAGCACAGAGACAGCTCATTATACCAATTTGTACAGAAATAACAGAATTATTTTTTTCTTCTGAACAAACTTGGTCTCGTTTGATAATAGCAAGTTTCATGACTTCTCTATTTGCTGAAAGATTAAACTATGTGCAGCCAGTATAGTGATTATTATTTCAACGATGAATCACCATGTGTTTGTATACCGGATTCAAAGAGGAATTTGAAGACAAATTTGCGTAAGGCGACACTGAAATAAGGATGATCCTGAAATTATTGCACATTTGTTTATAAACAATCTTCTTACAGGAAACATCACTTATGAGCTTGTGTTGCAAACAGCTGAGAAAACTCAGATGAGGGTGGAGAGGAGGAAACGGTGGTGTTTTCCAGTATCTCAGAACTGGAAACTGCAAGTTTGAGGTCTAGAAAATCGGTTCGGCCACGGAGAGTATTTGGTTTCGCTAAGGCTGAACTTGAAGCAGAACAACTGCAACACAGGAAGTGGCTTCCCTGCAAAAAGAAGACAGCTGTATTCCCTGATAACCCAGCTGCATGGAGCACCCCATGCTCTCTGGCGGATCTAGCACTGTGCTGCCCTCAACATGCGCATGGAAGGGAAGAACCATGACAAAGCACGTGTCTTGTTTTCCCAGCCCTTTTTCCTTTCATCTCCCTTAGTCCAAGCTCGCTTCACTCAGCTCCTCCTTACTTAATCAATCCCTTACTCCACTTTTGCCCAGAAATAAAAAGCTCTGGAAAGAAAACCAGAAAATATAGAACAATCACTTGCTGATCTCGGCTTCTTTCTCTCTTACTCCCATTTGTTTTTTCCTGCCTGGAGGCCATAGGCATGACACAGCCCGAGACCAAACAACCAAGCCCAGGTGACTGGAAGCATCAGCCAGCCCCATGATGCACAAGCCACGGCGCCACTGGTGAGGCACAGCGAGGGGGTGGGTTTTCCCAGCACCAGGAATTCCTCTTACCAAAAAAATAAGGCTGGGGCAGGGGGGCTCAGGGCAGGGGTATGGGGGGAGGCCGCCCATCAGTGCCCAGGTGATGCCAGGATGGAATGGGACAGCCCGTCCATCTCTGGTAACGAGAGGGATTGTGTTTCCCAAAAAGCAGGGATCTTCGGCTCACCGGCAGAGAAGTGCGATGAAACCCCTGAGGAAACTGTTTCCAAGGAAAGGATGAGACACCTCCACTGGCACCAACGGGGCAGGAAAACCAAACCAGAGGAGTAGCTGCAGGTCCTGGAGGAAAGCAGTCTGCCAGCAGCTGACCCGTGTTTCTGATGAGTCCCCATGTCTGTATGTCCGTTTGCTCAAAGGCGTGATGCCTCTGTCTCACATTTAGCCACCACCTCCTTCCCATTAATCGTTTTTAGGAGGGGCTCCGAATCTTTGCCATACTCATTGCTGCTTTCCTCCAGGGAGTTGTTTATGGCTCTAAATGTGTAAGTTTATAATCGTTGCTAATTCTGACTAATTACCAAGCCAGTTGTTTCTTCTTTAATACCAGCTTGATTCAGAGAGGGAATTTGTAATGGGATTCCGGTTGGCAGCAAAAGCTGCTATTAGTGCTAAGCCAGCCATGCCGGCTGCCCCGAGTCACCGGCAGGCTGGGGAGCACGCAGGAGGCTCATGGAGGGGCTCATCCAGCCCCTGTGGCATTGCCAGCCACGCACCCCGAGTCGCGTAGGCAGGCGCAAACATCCTTGGATCTTGGGGGAAGCTTTGACCGGAGGATCACCAGCCACAGCATCCCCACAACGTCCCCAGAGACGTTTCCTCGGAAGGGAGGCAGCTCACCCCCCACTTCCCAGACCGACATGGGGGTGCCCAGCGTTGTCCCCCAAAGCCAGCTCTGCCCCTGGGAGCAGGGCACGGCCGGGCTGAGCAGCGAGGAGGAGACTGGCCCACCACCACCTCCTTTTCTTGTGGGATGAGGGCTGCCAGGGCAGCGTGTGCCAGGGGCTTCTGGCACGACGACGTACTTACAAGGAAGGAAAATAATCCACAGAGGAAGAACTAAAATAAAATCTCCATGGAAAAGGAAGACTTTCATTTCAAGTCTTTCTGTCTTGCACCCCTTGGAGTCCTGTCCTGCAGTGAAAAGAGAAAATCACGGCTATATTGAACACGATTTCATAGCTCCATTCTGCTTTTGATGAAAACTCATCTGTGGGGTTTTTTTCTGCATTGACATTTATGGGTGTACCCAGGGAGTGGGAAGCTTCCCTTTAACCAAATGAAATACTGTTCCTGCCTCTAGACGGTCATTACGGATCCTTGCAAGTTCTGTCTTTCAGCAGAGGAGGCCGAGACTGTGAATTCATTTTTCTGCAGCTTTTGGGGGTTTTTCTATGTCAGTTGCACGAGGGTGAGCGATGCTGCTCCTCGGCCACGATCTGTATCTGCTTTGATTGGAAATCCAGGTTCATTTTCTGGCCAAGGCACTGACCTGTCTCCATCACTGGCACAAGCAGCACCAACCCGGCTCCCCGCGTGCAGGTGAACTTTGCCACCTTCTCCCCTGTACCTGGGATTTATTGGAGGAGCGGTGCTTGCCCATGCCCTGAATTCCAGCTAGCCGATGACGCTGCCGGTTGCAAATCTTATTTCTACAGCACTGATGGGTTCCATTTCCTTAGATTACAAGGGGCATTTTTATCATCCGAATTGCATGAGCCAGCAATACAAGTCACTGGAATAGAGTACCTCTATAAATATTTCATAGAATGACGCCGAGTACTATAAATTGTTTCATACAGCCACTCCTGAAGACCCCCGAAGCATGGTGCACACCAGAGGCATTGCAAGGCCTGTGGTCCAGAGCCTAGAAGGAGGAGCTGTCTGTCCCTTCTGGAGGCAAGGGGAAGAGAATACACTTAAAACCTTGCTCTGGCAAGGTATTCACCAGCACCCCACCCCACAGCTCTGGGACAGCCCTGAACTGTCACGGCACACAATCTGGGCAGAAAGTCATGGAAAGAGTAGAAAAAAAACCTTCATATTTACAGCAGAGACTGTCAGTCTAGTGATGAGCCCCATTCCTGGGGCTCAGGAAGCCTTCTCCATGCTGGAGGAGGCTGACCAAGGACGGCACGGGGCAGGGGAGCAGTGCGTGCTGCAGGATGCCCCGAAAGCAGCTGTACCAGCTGCCTCAACACCCTCCGCAGTCTCTTACATTTTTATTCCCACCCTTACCATGGTCTCCAGGGGAGATCTCTGTTCCTGCCCCCTCTCCCCATGCTGAGCAGATGTGCATTTTACACAGCAGATGTTGGTACTTGCTCTGAGATAAGTAATAGATCTTTCCATTGGCACGAAGAGTGAGAATCATTTCTAAAAATATAAAATAACCAGCCGGTTTTGGGGATGATTGGCAACGTTCATTAAAAAGTTCATTTTTTATTTAAAGACATGGCACTTTAAGGACATTCTCTTTAAAAAGATGGTGTTACAGGGCTTATGCAGGGCCCTGAGGCTGAAAAAACCCAACCTGGAAATGCTTTGATCTCCAACCTGTAAATGCCTGAGGGGAGGCAGCAACAGCACATTGGGTCCTGAGTTGATGGATGAACAGTTCACAGGAAACCAACATCTGAGCTGCTTGTCCACACCAAAGAGTTCGAGTAATTTCCAGAAAGGCTCACTTGCAGTCTGGGACAGACAAGCAGTACAAAGTTTCTTTTCTAATCCCTTCCGTGGCATGTTAAAAATAAGTCAGAAAAGCCACCCAGGTCCCTTGGAACAATGCTGGAGGCCCCTGCTCATTTGAACAGAGGGGACCTTTTGTGCAGAGCCCAGTGTACTGCATCCCAAGTTTCCTGAAGCTTCAGACATTGCTGTAAAATTGCATCAATTTGAATAAGCTTAACTAGGTTTGCAAACTTTAAGCGGGTTTGCTTGCCTGCAAAGGGGCTTGTTTCCAAGCCAGTCTTTCCATATTTTCAGCTGAAAAGCAAATAGTTCTGGTAAAGAAATGCCACGTTGGGTCTAAAAAAAACATAGTCAGAGCAAACACAGTTGGGACTGGATTTAGTTTCATGCAGTTTGCAGTTTCTTCCAGTTTTTCCCCCCTGGAGAGAAAAGTAAATGCGAGCTGTGAGCACACCACCGCACTCAGGAGGTGCTCCACCACTGCCTTACGCGGGGGAGAAGTGAACCTTTGTAGTCCAAACCTCAGCTCCCCGAGGACAATGGGCAAATCCCTGCAGGATAACGTTAAGATTTCCCTCAGTGGCTTTCTGTGCCATGCCAGAAGCACCCTTCCTTGCTGTGCAGAGGATGGAGGTGGCTGCCCCAAGCCCCCTGAAACTCATCACACTGCCTGGGGAGGTACCAGGAGTGGGAACTGCTGGGAATGGCCCTGGGGATGGATCGCCCTTTCCCAGACAGGGACACCCCCTGGCTCCCACCAGCACAAGCACTCTTTTGGGCCCCGGAGGACGCTGCAAGGGTGCGACATCCAGTAAAACCTGATTTAGAAAGAAGCCAAATGAATGCCAGAGCGTGTGCTTTAGCTTTTAATCACAGCTACACATCATGCCTTGTGTTCCCAAAACATCTGTGCTGCAGCAGTACGCCATTAATCATCACAGCTATTGGATCACAGCAATTGAATCCCACAGGTAGCACTGATATTTCATGTTTATAGCTCTCCCTAGTTCCCTTTAGGCAGGGAACAAAGTTTTATTCTTACAAATGACTACACCATAACTAATTACATAGTGATCAGTTTGGCTAGAAGGGGTTATGTGGTAATGATGAGACCCAGAACTGATTATAAATCACACGTAAGGTTCATGTTACACACGCACAGAGATCTCGCTACATATATTATGTTCAGGAGTAAGCAATAACATTATTTATTTTCTAAGCCTTTTTCTTTTTCTCTGGAGTATAGCCCGGGCATTTTCAGATTTTTAACAACTTAGTTACCTATAGGAACTTTTTTTATAGGGGCCTTAAGATCCCTTCCCATTAGTTTTTGTAACTATTCCTGAACTTGCAAAGAAATAGCTACAATTTTTAACTCATCAAGTAGTTCTCATGGTAATAAAGAGCAGGGTGAAATATGAAGAACAGCAAAGCTGATCATCTGGGATTCCCATACCAGCAGGGAATTTCAACTTTGTAGAATTAAATAAAACCACCACCACCTCCCCAACATGAGAGGAATAACCAAGAAAACAAGCTGGGTCAAGATGAAATTTCTTACCTGGAAAATCATGCCACAGCTTAACTATTACAACTCACAGAAGGTTAGCAAAGCAGGTTTCGTCCTGCAAAGTTTGGGATTTGCTTTCAGAAGCCCCTCCGAGGCCCTGGTCACCTGTGGGCTACAAAGATTTGTTGCAGGTAAGGGCAGAAGAGACAGCAGCTCCAGCCCACGTGCGACCTGCTCTGCCTGGATCGCGCCGCAGAGGAAAGGCACTGTACTTCACAGCGAGACACAAGAACAACTGACTTCCAGGTAGTATCAAAATTCTTAACTTGCACGTGGCATTTGAAGACAATCTGGGGTTTCAAGGACCTCCCAGATCCCCCTTCGAGTTCTCTAGATGTTTTCTCAGGAGCTGCTTTGCTCTCCCTTCATTTGAAATTGATTTTTACCTGGACTTCTAGAGCACATTCAGTTTTTGAGATGGGGGAATTAAATTTTGGCCTATAAACTTGCTGAATATTGGCTTCAAAATAACTATCCACATCCTAGGATGTCAATAACATTTAAATAGCTCTTACAGGATTGCCTCTAACTCCAAGTACCCCCTTGGCATTCGAGGTCAATATTCCTTGCTTTGTCTCACTGTATAGCTTTTAGCAAGCTTTTATTGTGATAACTAGTAAAATCCCTACCGCAGTTCAGGATTAGGGATCAAACTAGTAAATTTCTGCAGCATGTCCCCTGGCATCTCACTTCTGTTTGGTTTGTTGATTCTGAAAGCCAATTAGGCAGGCTTTAAAATCACTGCCACAGAAGTCCTTACACCCTCAGCCTGTCTGCTTATAATGCAAGGAGGTTTTAGAAGATGTTTAGGAATAGCCAGGAGGGCACCTCTTGCTTTGGGAGCCAGCTGTGGCTTTGCAGAGCCAATGTGAACAGAGAAGAAAAGCAAATGGAGAAGCCAATTCCAGCTGATTTACTTGTCCTGGAGCATCTCCACTTGGTGGGCCAATACACACATCACAGTGGGAAAGCACAGGAATTCAGGTACGTCCTGCATCCTGACAACCAGAAGAGGCTGATGATGGATGTGAATGGTTAGGGATGGGGCTGTGCAGCCACCTTCTTTGCTCCTTCAGCACAGGACTTCAATGCTCATAAATCAAAAGGGCTACTTCTCCATGACGCCCTGAAACCTGTTTGACCACCGTGTTAGGGGCGCCTTGTGCCTCTGCTCCACCGCTTAAATCCTGTGACATCAAAATGGCTTTAGTCTGGCAGAGTTTCACTTTTTGGTGCGGATATGGTATTCTTTTTAAAGGGCAATCTTTTATGCTTAAGACGTGTGATTTTTTTGAAGTTTCAGAGCTGCTTTCAAAACTATGCCTAAGCAAATACTGCAACAATCTGTTTATTGTAGCAATGTATCAGACACACTTCATACTTTGATCTGCAATAGAGCAGGGTGCAGACTTCATGCAGTGTCATCATACCCACACCGATCCAGAAGAAACAGGTACGTATTTGTGCCTTACTATAGCCATGCAGCTCCTGTGGCAAATTTTGCCTGAGGTAGTGGACTAGCAAGGGAAGACCTCATCCACAGCCATTTAGGAGAAGGTGAAGTCCCAGGATCCATATGTCCAAGACAGAGATTATAGAGAAAATGTGGGTAGGTCGCACTGTTAGACAGTGTCACGCTGTTCTCTGAGCATCTGATTGTGACCAGAGCGCATGAGCTGAGGGGCTGGAGGTTCTGGACGGGGAACATGGGATGCTCCAGAGGACCTGCAACAGGGGGTTGCTCCTGTGTCCACTATGGCCTTAGTTCCTTCTCCAGCCTCTTCCTAGTTCCTTTTCTGCATAAAGAGACCCTTACCATAAAGACTTTTTCTTCCCTTTTCCTATCAACTTTGTTTTCCTTTGCAATGTTGCTGAGAGGTCACTCAAATTGTAATCTCATGTACCAGGGTTTTGTTAGTGAGTTTTTGTGTTCTTTGGAGGGGAGGGGGGCATAAGAGCAAGGAGATGGGAAACAGAACAAGTCATTACTACATAAAGTCCAGTCTCCATAGCAACAACAAAGAGTGTTTTGCTTCCTCAGTTTTACAATTCCAAACCTGCAGTCTCACCTGAGGCTTGAGTGAGTAGCAAGAGGTTAAAATATTTCCTAACTTGTTTGCCCATTGCAGAACCTTAAAAGTAGGCTACTGGGGTGAGTAGCATGGGCCAAGCGAGCTTTCCTGAGCTCTGGGATGCAAGACAGGGGTTTGGGAAGGGCGGGTGAGAAATAGCGTATTTACCTCTGTAGGACTCGCCCACGGTAAAGCACAGTCCTGTGACACAAACCACCTAGGGAAAAGAAAGTGACGGAGAAGAGAAAACATAACCTTATACGGTGCCACTCTTCCTCGGGCTGATGGTCCCACCACACTGGGATCAGGAAGCCAACGCTGGACCAACTGCCCTGAGAGCAGGGGGCTGCGTTGCTGTATCTGCACCAAAACGAAAGTGATTGTCCTGTCGCGGGTCAGTGCTGCGACCCCACGGCAGCCATGCAGCCTGTGGGCAGCCCGCGTGTAAAATATACAAGGGTTATACTCAATTAATCAGTCAGAAGCTGTGCGCTCCCAGCAGTGGACAGCAAATGTCAGACACTGGGAGCGCGGTGGCTTCGGGAGGAAGGGAAGACCTCAGGGGTCTGGCATCAGGGCAAGAAGTCCCCTAGATCTCCACCACCAAGGGAGAGAGAGAACTTTGCAGCAAACTCTCTAATTTATATTGAATGTGATGAATGTGGTATGAAATAATCCTGTTGGCCAGCTTGGGTCATGTGCCCAGGTCTCACTCCTCCTCATCCCTGCACCTGGCAAGCTCGAAAACACCGAGATCTTGAAACCCACACACTATAGCTGGCTATACAGTAAATATTTTCAGAAATTCAGACACTAGAGTCTTCTAAAAGTACAGTTTTCCCAAGCATTAGAAGATAAATTAGTCCTGTGTCACTCAAACCAAGACAGCCGTGCTCCTGCCCACGCTGCTGAAGCAACGCCTGTTAGTCAGATGTCATTAAGGCATCCAAGTCATTTGTACAAAAGGTGTTAATTCCCTCTCTCTCACAATCTGAGCAAAGTCGCACCACATGAAATCAGCAATTAACAGAGTGACAAGGACCACAAAACCAGGCTGAAATACAGATGCATCTGAAGAAACCTTATTGTACCTCAACTCACATAAAAAATGCACTTCTTTTCCAAGCCGATCTTCCAATTGACAGTGTTCACTTCGAATAGCTGAGTTGGAAACAAATGGCATACTTAACTCAAAAGAAAAAAACCAAAACAGAAGAGTTGAGTTTCACTGGTTGTAAAGAAACTCCCCCAATGAGTTATCCTTCTCATTGTACCTGAGGAACAGACCCAGCAGCATTCTGGGAGCACTGTACAATAACCATCTGAAGTTGATGAAGTTTTCCAGTGGGAAAGGATTGCAAGATTTTGCTCCAAGGGGCTGAGAAACTGTCATTTTAAGATATTTAGGTCAGATGCCTTTTCCCACCACCCAGTATCATGGGCGGTAACATTATAAAATTAAATAGAACTAAATAGAAATTCTCAAATCAGTTCTAACTGGTTCTTTGATCAACGGGATATTTTACTCAGTTTTGTAAAGTTCTTTTCACTTACCAGATCATAATCAAAGGTGACTTCACTGACGACAGCACGATATTGTTAATCTGTACCTCAGTAGTGAAGGGGATGTACAAAGAGCAAATCCCTCTGTGAGCAAGAAATGTGAAATGTGATCAGCTGAACTAGTCTGCAGCTCCTTACTGCCTCTCTACAGCACCCAAAAGAGGAAAAATTCAGGCTCTTCCAGCAGCCTTCTTCAAGCCCAGTGGGGACACATACCTCGGACTGGATACTGGCAGACAGCGTGCCTCGGGTTCGGCCACGTGCAGTTAAATCCCAGTCTGGTTGGCAGAGCCTGTCAGAAGGATCTACCCTACTCCATCATCCATGTGGGATTACTCACTAATTCCTGACCGCACCATCCTATTTTTGATGTGGGTCTCTTGTACAAGGGAAGAGCATGCCCAGTTCCCATTGCTCTGGCAGACTTCCTGTCCTATAGATTCTGTACGTTACTCCACCACAGCAAAGCTAATTGACATCCCTGCTTTGGTACAACCCCAACAGAGTCCTGCCAATTTACCTTCCTCTACATGTTTCGCTGTTAATCTCTCAGGATAAACACATACCACTATTTTAGATTCTGCACTAAGTGTTTTTCCAGTCAAAACCAGAAATAGGGACCTTTGGGGAAAAAATGGTAAATATGTTATCTCACTTAACAGATTATTTAAATTTCGCTTCATCCCTCAAGGAGCATAACTGGCATAAAACAGAAGGCTCATCTGTGCTGAAAATGGTGTTGCAAATGGTGGTATTTCAACAAGCTACTTATTAAGGGCTTTATAGTAGTAATACACACTTGGCTTGATGTTCCTCAGCATTTATTACAAGTTGACAGATATTCAGTAACTAAAGGTCATTTTATTAAATACGGGATTCTTGTTTTATAGTCTCAAGTACTAGCTTTGAAATTGCTAGAGAGCAGATTAAACACTGAACTCCCCAGACACAAGTATCCGCCGTGTAGGATGATATGTCACACGAATGTGCTTGTTGAAACACCTGACATTTACTCGCAATGCACGCTGCTACAAGTGGCAAAACCATCCAGTGCTTGGTCATTTATACATTCAATTTATATGTTGACTTATAGCTCTCGGTTTCAATGAACAGAGAATACTTTGTATTATATCATGGTTGCATCCAAATAAAATTAAATTCTGTGATCTCCGTGTGCCTCAATGGCTAGACACAAACCACTGGAAAAACTGGAAGGACTTGGCACTGTCGAGTTTGTTGCCAGGGCAGAGCTGTGGCCACCCAAACTGCTGAAAAGGTTCCTACCGGAGCCAGTGGTTTTCCAGCAGGTATGTAACCTCCGTGAACAACAGCAGATCACTTACACTGCAATTATTGTCACTTCTAACACCAGCCATTGGGTTTGCACCAGTCTTTCCAGTGCCCTTCCTGATGTGGTTCAAAGGGGAAGGCTTCCCAGTACCACCACTCCTCACTCTGAGGCGCTCCGGTACCAAACGCTGGACCCTCTGCATTCATGCTTGGAGTAAATCTCTCTGCTGAGAGAGTCAGCCCTCCCTCTGCTATTAGTTTGGCCATAGAGAGTAAAAATTAAAATAGATTATAACAGTGAGTGATAGGCATGATATTGCTCCTTCGCTAATTGTTCAATATTTTTACCTGGAAGCCAATGAAAACTTGGCCACTGACTCACCAGTGAATAACTAGTCGCTCATACCTACGTATCCAAGATGAATAGGAAGTCCGTTAATAATTCAAAACTATTAAAGTCCAAATAGCTGAGAAATTAAACTCCTCCATAAATCCCACCTTCAGTATGTTAAATTATAAATTTATTTTTAAGCAAGAAACATCATGTTCTAATAGCTCTTGCTGGACAGACAGTTAAAAAAGCATAAGCCCACATCATAGAAATGATAAAACACTGAAAGAATGGCATTTTTAGTTGTTCCTTTTAAGGTGCGTAACTTTGTATTTTGCATCTCAAAACTAGTAATTTTTAATGAGAGGGATTTCTGAAAATTGCTTGCTTGTTAGGAAGACTCAGCTCATGCCTCTGTCAGCTTCAGCTCCCCAAAACTCCTACCAACTGCCAGGTGATCACATAAAATGTTACCACAGGTAAGGTTTAGTCAAATTAACAAATTAAATTAGTGAATTTTACCATTCTCTTCTAGTTCTAGAAGAGCCAAATGGATTTAAGATCGACAAAATACAGTCAATCTTTCTTAATGGATAAGCTGAATGGAAAGACCTCTTTTAAGGGTGGTAGGAGCTTTTTGGTGTTTAGTTGTATAACAGCAATCCATACCAACACACACAGAACACAGCTTAAAGCTTTGTACTCATTTCTAAAGTAATCATAGCTATTTTTCATTATAAGGTGGTTAGTATCTTTTTCTTAAGCAACTCTTTTGCCATTCAAAACACCATACTCCTTGTAGTTTTGAAGTCATTTTGACAGGTGCTTTCCTTCGTTCGTTCTCTGTCAAATCCTGTGTAAAATTCCCCACAAAAAGTACCTTAAAAATACCTTAATACCTCTAAAAAAAAAAATTAAAAAAAAAAAAAGCGTCTTTGATGCTCTACCTTCCTGTGGGCAGGGGAAGCCCACTGTCTTCCCCAACCTCACTGCCATTAACCACACTCACAAATCAATTAATTTCACTAATGCATGGTGGTGTTGGCGTTGCAAAGCTCCTGTGGGGCCACCCGCGCCCACCACTTGCACAAGCACCACTCAGATCAGAGCATGACTTATTATTAGCACTGGCCATCTTAGAGCCAGCAATCTTTAAAGATGTGCCATTCCTACTGTGGGATTCTGGCTCTTGTAAGAGTCGTTTTAAACAAGAATACAAACATTGCACAAAATACAAGCTACCATTGGGAATGAAAGAAAAACGTTGTCGGACTTACTAGAAAAGGGGCTGAGGATGTAAAAATGTTTATCCTCACTTCCAACTCACTTTAGCTCTCATTGCAAGTTTAAACTTCTCATACCAAATAGCAATTTTTCATTATAAATTCATTTAGCCTCTAGAAATCGGCATTATTTAGGTGCATACATGAGTAGACATATGCAAAACAAGGATTCCAACTAGTTTAATTGAACTACGAAGTTTCTTTAAACGTGTTGATAAAAATAACTGTGCTCTACATTGCAGTACTTGAAATAAATTGGAAGCAACTTGGATACCGACTGGAAAGTAGGCACATGCATACTAGCCATTGTTCTATCAAACACTGGTTTTGATCTCAAAACCGAGGAGATCTAGCAATTAATCTTACAGGTTACTGTACATCTGATGGAAGTGCAACAGCATACATCCTTATGCCCTAAAACTTTGGAGCGGGATTACATTTTCACTGCCTTTGAAGTTTAAAATGAAAAAAGCTTTAGGTATGTGCGAATGGCAGCATCGGAGACAATTTTCAAGCTTCCTGCATGCACGCGCCATCTGCTTCCCACTTTGATGCTAGGGCTAGACCCAAGTACGTAGCAGACCAGAAGGGAGGAGCGTTGTCTCCAACCACGCCCTTGAAGGGCCAAGAACCAGGACTTGTGAACCTCAGCCCTGCAGTCTGGAGGTCATCTCCACCCTTCTATCCCTGTTTGGATTAGGCCCTTGAGGCTAAAGGATGCTCCTGCTGCTCAAGCAGCGGAGGCTGCAGCAGAGGAAGAGGCAGCAAAGCAACCGCAACTTGCGCAGGAGTCCTGCAATTGACATTTCAATAGAAATGAGCAACCTGCAACCCAAAATCCTAGCCAGGAACTGGGAAGAGAGGTAAGGGAGAGAGAGAGAAGCAGGCTGCTCGCCAAATTGCCCCCAGTTAGGATCCAGGAGCGCCGCTTTGGCAAACAGCATATTGTTACAACTTGAGACAGACGGAAGTGTGCTTACTTGTCAAAGCTGTTACCCCCAAGAGGAAAGAAATTATGTTGTCTTGAACACGCTATGGGTAACAGACAGGGAAAGGTCCAGAAATAGAACACAACTAATAATATAAGACTAGCTTTGGAATATGAAATGAAAGCTGTCTTTTGCACAGGAAGGGGGTGTTTCCTCTTAGCAGATAAAAAAGTAGGACTCTTTTTAGTCACAATAGTATGAGTATTACAATAGGCAGGCATTGTCCTGATGAAGACTTAGCCTATTACTGATAAATTACAGATGTTTGTTATACAGTCTTATCAACACGGTAATTTCTGTGATTAAGGAGTTTACAACTTCTAGGTGGTCTATATAAAATATTGAATATGACATACTGAGCTTTAAACAGCCTCTGAATTCTAACTACAGCACAACCAACGCGTTAATTGTTTTCTAAAATTTCAGATACTAACAATAACCTAAGTCTAGCTTTGAAAAAAGTGCAAAATTTTCTTCATAAGCCAGTGGTTCCTTCAAGGTCAATTTAATAATGACCTAGATCTTTTATTTTAAAGTACATTTCACAATAAAGCTCAAGAAGAAAACCAACTTTCAATTGCAACAGCAGTATGTTTCTAACACCGCTCATCTCTTTCCATTGAATTAAGTCCACTCTAGTACCGTGTTTTTGTTCTTTCTCTACCGAATCCACATCAGAAAACAAATGCTATTTGCATTTTTTCCATTAAGGCAGAGGACGATATACAAACAGAAAGATGTTTTGGGTGGTAAGATTAAAAAAAAAAACAACCTTTCTATTTTAAAAATGTCAATTTAGTTTTACCGAATTCTTTAAGCCTCCACCTTCCATTGGGGGAGACTGTATTGGGTTTTTCCCAGATGGACTTAATTTTCGCCACAGCAGCTCTCACAGTGCTGTGCTTTGTACTGGTAGCTGGAAAGGTGGTGACAACACAAGTAGCAGTTTTGGCTACTGCTGAGCAGCGCTGGTACAGCATCAAGGCTCTTTCTCCAACACTTTCCCCTCACCAGTAGGCTGGCGGTGGGCAAGATCTTGGCAGGGGACACAGCCAGGACAGCTCACCCAAACTCACCAAGTGGATACTCCATACCATATGATGTCTGCTCAGCAATAAAAGCTCAGAGAAAGCAGAAGAAAGGGAGAGGGGGCATTAATTATAACAGTGTTTGTCTTCCGGAGCAACTGCTACACAGCAGCTAGACATCACCTGCTAATGGGAAGTAGAGAATAAATCTTTTCTTTTCCTTTGATTCTCTGTGCAGTCTTTGCTTTTGCTTTATTAAACTGCCTTTATCTTAACCCACAAGGTTTTTTCCATCTTGTTTTCTCCCCGCCCTCTCCTGTTGAGGAGGGGAGTGATAGAGCAGCTTGGTGGTCATCTGGCATCCACCCAAGGTCAAACCACCGCACATTAGGAGAAAAAAAAAAATATTGCAATTAACATGAAATTGTTGTGGTTATTCCATTATAACATTTATTCTTGCATAGAAAGCCAAATAGCCAGAGACATCAGTTTCAGACAAGTTATGGCATCAGCAGCGTCCATTATTCCACAGAAACCACATTTAAGTCCAACTGGAAAAGGAAGCTTCAAAATGCTTCCATATGCATGAAAACAGTTTTTAAACCCTTTTAGTTTTTGCGTTCCGAGTCTTTAGAAATGGTGATATCTTTATTAGGTTTGGTAGCCTCATCCATCAGCTCCTTCAGCTGCCCAATCTGTTCATCACGGAAGTCATTAAGTTTTTCTTCTGTGAGCTGGATTCCGTATACAGTCTTTTCTCTCAAGTTTTGTTTGTCCTCGTTAATTTGTTGCTGTATCAGTGCTGCATAGTTCTAATGAGGAAGGAATATAAAGGTCAAAAAAATGACAAATGCAGGACTCAGGTAAACTTTTTAATACCATTTTACCATAACAACCTACTCTTACTCAACTTTCTACAACAGTCTATTAATCAACACCAAATGACAAAAAAACCCACACTTTGTGTAAGAAAAAAAGTTACTAAGATGCTTCTAGTACCTATGGTTGATTTTAAGTAGCTAGTTTAAAATGCATATCTTACATGTACAGATTAATTTAATTCTGTCATATCATGTACCACTATTGAAAACAAAATTTAATTAAAGATCAAATATGTTTATGTAGCTATAACTATTAAAATACATGTTTTCTATCTAGCCGGATATCAACAAGATTCACTTTTGTAAACTTACACATCTGGAAAAGTATTACTCTTGAAGATACGTATGAGAAAAAGCTATCTATAATTAGACAAAGTCCTGAAGCCTTTCTGCCTAACCACTCTTCACATCTCTGGGAACTAATAAGGTCATTTGCACCCAGCCCTGGATTGCTCCAAAGGTGGTAGGAATTCGGCAACTGTGAGACTTCTGTCACTCCGTCAGCTTTGGAATAAATTGGTTATCAAAATTAAAATTCAGGGGACAATAAGAAGGGGCTTCAAGGACAGACACCTCCAATATTGCATACTCACTCCCTGAAGGAAAGAAAGGATAATCACTTTCCTGTACCATTTTGAACATAACTAAGTTTTTGTTCAGACTTACTTTCGATTCTGTTGTAACAGAAAGCATTTATGTCAGAGGACAGGCAAAACAGTCAGTATGTATTACATCAATACCAGGCCAAGGACCATTGTAAAAACAAAATTTTCTCAATGGCAGAAATGGGAGCGGCCATCAGGTCACCCCAGTAATGTGGCATAGTTGGAAAATTACTTTCTCACCACTTGGGAGCAATCTTTGACCTTTACAACTTTTCTAAATGACAACACTCGAGGGTTTTGCGAGGACAGCAGTTCTGCAAATTTAATTAGGCAAGCGGTGCTACCGCTGACACCGCTGTGTTCAAAGCCCATTGACGAGGCTCCTGTGCACTCCCCAGCTCCCGCTGCCCAGTGCCTGCCTCGCTGCAGTGGCTCTCCAAAAAGTTGCAGTGAGTGAATTTGTCAAAAGCCTCATGGCACATGTACCCACCGAAGTCACTGAACCTACTCGGATGTTTAAAAGTTAAGCCCAAATTCAAATACTGTGTTGGAAGGCAGTCTAAACTTTTAGTTTCCTCAAGAATAACTTAAAAACAAGCTCCACAAGGATGAAATTAATTTCAAAATTTAATTTTTATTGGAAAAAATAGGCGTCTCGCCTATTTTAGTAAGGTATCCATAAAGTTTCAATCGCAGCTCTGGATATAGTATTGAATGAACTAAAAAAACCCACCCTGAATAAATAAGAATGATGACGGTGTTACATGGTAGCACATCTTTTATTTAATAAAGGATTAAAAATAAGGAGTATTCAAAAGCACGGGATTTTGGCAATGAGATATAAGCATTATTTTAATTTCAAATTTTCAGCTGGAAGGAGCCTCCTTATGGAATGCTGAATTGTTAATCATAGAATCATAGAATGGTTAGAGTTGGAAGGGACCTTAAAGATCATCAAGTTCCAATCCGCCTGCCATGGGCAGGGACACCTCTCACTAGAGCAGGTTGCTCAAAGCCCCATCCAGCCTGGCCTTAAACACTTCCAGGGATGGGGCCTCCACAACTTCCCTGGGCAACCTGTTCCAGTGCCTCACCACCCTCACAGCAAAGTTCCGATTATCAGCAAAGTTATGAAGGCCACTACTTCAGCTGTATGTCTAATAATTTCAGAGAAGTGGGTGCGAAGGAAGAATGTTATTCATGAGCATGTGATAAATTTCAAAATGACAACGTTTACTAACAGAAATACACTACATTGTTTATGGGTCATGTTAAGTCTCACTAAAGTCAGCAGGATCTTACCAGTCCTGTGGCAAAGCTCAATTCATGGCTATTTAAGTAAAATAGACAAAACAAACCCAGCAAACAAAAGTAAATTTATATTAATACAGACTGAACTAAACTGATTCCTCATTTCTTTTAGAGAGATCTGTAGCAGCAGAACTTTGCATTAAAGTTACCTAATAAGAAAAATAACAAATTTCATAATACCAGGAGTCTTCCCCACATCACCTCTCCCCTTTTTACATTAAATATGCATTTAGGAACAGTGACACTACTGTTAATCCCTGCAGTAACCCTACACCTCACCAGTATTGCTTTATGGTAGAGCTAGTTTTGGAGGAATTAAATACTTTTTTTTTTCCTGATGACTGAACAATCAGCAAGACGAAAGGGGATAACAGGTTAAAAATTCTTCAATTTTGTGATTTACAGAATTTCTCATCAAGGCAGACGGAGAAATGTGATCTCTGAAGCAGACAGCAGTCCAGCAACACACCGACATGTTGCATATCAACTATCCCACCTCATTCCACCTTCACATTTTTTACACAGAACAAACCAATCAGTATTGATTCTGGACTCCAAAGAAAGAAATTCTCATTATACCAAACAAAACCATTCACAGCATATAATTCAGAAATGATACTTAAAGCAAGGCATGTGAAACTCTCCACCTCTTATTAAGAGACCTGAGTAAACGTACAACCCCTGAGACCCCGTCCACGCAATGCCCTACCAGTGCAGGTTCCACAGTGGCAGAAAAGTCCTCCCCATCGTTAATGATCAACCACCTGCGAGCAGCCTGGGGCTACTGCTGCAGCTGTGGGCTACGATACTTAAAAATAACTGGAGTTCATCTAAAGACCGGTTACAATTTCACAAACTTTGTTGACTAGATGATCATCTTCCCCAAAAATATTGAATTAATTACTGGTAAAGAATCTGCAATTTTTATTTTTTTTTTTCAATCTAGCATCAAATCACCACATTTCACAAAGCATCAGCATTAAAGAATTCAGATCTCAGAAATGGTGGTCCTCGACAAAGCCACAACACCCACTCTCACTGACGCCCTGCATCCAGACACGCAGCGATGGACTGTATTTCCCAATTCCTTAAGCCAGGCGTTCTGCTTCGCAGCACTCCATGCTCCCATCCGGACATGTCACCACTGGCTCTTTTCCGCGCTCATTTGCTAGCTGAACAAATGTTCTGTACAGGCCAGAAAGCCTCATTAGTTGTGGTTTCACATCAATTTGTAGTGTGAACAAAAATTCAAAATTGGACCCTGAAAACACGCTGGGTTTTCGCTGGCTTGTGACAGAAAATGGAACTTTCTCACCTCATTTTACCAAAAGGCAATGATGCACCAAAAAAAAATATGCTTTACAAAAGCACTGGAAAAAGTTCAAATATATGGCATACCTCATTTTCTCTGCCTGCAATGCCAGATGAGGAACAAACAAAGCTTGAGATATTTAAGTGTTTAACACATTACTGTTCCCTCAGAAATTCATATTGTTATTATGTGATCAGTGATTTGTGGAAAGGTACTAGGTAATTTGCTGGTATATGGTTCTGTAATTTAAGATTCAGCTTCCATACAGAAAATGCGCCATTTTGCTAACTGCACATGAACTTTAATAGGTTAAAGAGTGTAATGAAAAAACAGAAAAAAAACCCAAACTACCAAAAAACCAATTTGTTCTTTCAATAACATACCTTTGATCACAAAATACGATGATTGCAATCTGTCTCAAGCATTAAGGAGGAGAAGCACGTTTGTGTATGCCCTAATTTTCGTTACAACTTAATAGGTCCAGAATTTAACTATTTACGACTGTCATCTTCCCTAGCAGCAGAACTGAAACACACCCTTGCTTAGCATTCCCCAACAAGGAAGATTACTTTGCTTCTGCCTTTCATTTTATTTTATATATAACTACATCTTCCAAATATAACAAAACTCCTTTGTCAATCATGACACAAATGCCTGGCAGATTTTTCAAGGGCATCTTATCCCAATTAGGGTTCACATTCTGCTCACGGAACCAGAGACAGGAGACACAAAACGAGACACGTGTAAACCTGCAGCCCCGCAGAGCCAGGCTCAGCGTACACAATGATGGCAGAGGCACACAGGGGCTCTCCTCCCTCCCAGAGATGGTCAAGTGTGGAAGGTCAATCAGGGACAAACTCTGCACCTCAGGTTTTTTTTAGGTTGGTTGGTTGCTTGGTCCTTTGTAAGTAGCTCTTAACTGCAATGATACCCTGCCTGTACCAGCTGTACATTTTTGGGGCACCTACATGAAAAAAAAAACCAAAAAGCAAAGCACAGCAGAATGGTAAAAGCCTTTGCCCCCTTGTATACGACCACCACCAGAAACAAAGAGGATCAGAATCAAGCCCAAGTCAAGACAACCTCTCCTGAGCATCAGAAGACGGCTAATTTATCCAGTATTCAATCCCAGCATACTGGCCATCTGTATCACAGACACCTTCAGAGTTCCACTCCTCCCAGTATCCATCCCAGTCCGAAAGGAGGTGCAGACTGGCCAGGCCCCTGCATTGCCAACAGTATGTGCAACCACAGAGACACCCCAAAACTCTCCGTATGGCCGACACAGAGAGGCGGATGCCTCACCTGAATGCTCTGATGCACCCCTTAGAGATGCTGGTTCTGCCCACAGCCCACACTGGGGTCGACAGCTTGCAAGCTGAACCCAGCCATTAGGCTCCCCTGCAATCCTACAGCATGATTAAATACTTGAACTTCTAAGTCATTTCTACTAAAACACCTAAGGTATTTGCTGTAATCAATAACACAGGGGGTTTTATTTAAATTCATTAACTGAAGCGAATACATGGTTTTCATCTGCTCTCCGATTCATAAGCATTCATAGAATGCACAAATTCATCAAAAGGGCAAGGGGATGGGTGACATTTGAGGTTTTAAATACCACACATTACAGAAAGGGTGACAGCCTTGTTGTTTTCCAAGCTGAGAAAGGATTAAATACAAAAATAAAAGCAAAACCTACACAACCAAAAGCCCTACTCCCTGACTGTCCGATGTATAGACTTTTACCTGGTCTAGTGCATGCTGACAGATGTTTATCTCATATGCAAATATGAAATGCTGACAGATATCTATGATTTAATCACAACATTAAATGGGTTAAGAGCTCATTTGCCCATTTTTACTGGCAAGAATGTTATTCATAATTTCTATTTTCTTTGGTGTCCTCCTCAACATGTACAATGCTACATCTTAGACAACTGCTCAAAAATCTCTGTAAGATTCATTGAGATAGAAAAAGTCAGGATATTTGTTCACAGTAACTACCTGTACAATTCACTTTCTTGCTAGATTTTCTCTTAAAAAGTGGCCTAAAAAGTTAATCTTCCTTAAGCAGTTTAAGTATAAAGCTGAGGTATTCATCCATTAGAAAAGACTACCTCCACTTGCAGTCAAATTAAGGGTAACACTGATAAACAACATCATTACTGGGGCCAGATCAGAAACCACTACTCTGAGACATGTTAAACAAACAGGGCACAGCCAGGCACTGAAAAACACTATCAAATTATTTTAAATTGATTTTTCTCAGGGTGACATCAAAAAACCAAGCATGGTTTACAGGCCACCCTCATCACTCCGTGGAAGTTAACTTAAACTCGCAGCATTTCAAATTCTGCTGCTACTAGAAGCAAAAATCAAACACATGCTGCTAGGATGGCAGCATGAAGAAACGACTGTGAATGAACAGCACAGCAAGGAACAACCTGTTCTTACTACTCTGCAGAGATATGTTGAACGAATTATTTTATGCACATTCAGACAGAATTCTGCAACTGATTTACTGTATTATTTTTTAATATAAAACTGCTCTGGTTGTTAAACTAATTGAGTATCAGCAAAAGACAAAATGTTTACAGAAGTGTTTTTTAAATGGGAGATACACCTCATGAAATTCCACAGCATCTTCATATATTTTACCTGAAGCTGTAAGTATAGCTAGAAATGTACTAACAAACCTAGGAAAATTCTACCACACTTAAGCTCAGCTTAATACACGATTTCATAGAATCACAGAATCATAGAATGGTTTAGGTTGGAACGGACCTTAAAGATCATCTAGTTCCAACCCCCCTGCCATGGGCAAGGACACCTCCCATTAGACCAGGTTGCTCAAAGCCCCATCCAGCCTGGCCTTGAACACTTCCAGGGATGGGGCCTCCATAGCCCCTGTTCCAGTGCCTCACCACCATCAGAGTAAAAAATTTCTTCCTGATATTCAATCTAAATCTACCCTCTTCCAGTTTGAAGCCATTACCCCTCAGTCTATCACGACATGCCCTTGTAAAAAGTCCCTCCCCATCTTTCCTGTAGGCCCCCTGCAGATATCAGAAGGCTGCTATAAGGTCTCTCCGGAGCCTTCTCTTCTCCAGCTTGAACAATCCCAACTTTCAGTCTGCCTTCATAGCAGAGATGCTCCAGCCCTCTGATCATCTTCATGGCCCTCCTCTGGACCTGCTCCAACAGGTCCACATCCTTCTTATGTTGGGGGCTCCAAGGCTGGACACAGTAGTCCATGCGGGGTGTCACGAGAGACAAGTAGAGGGGAAGAATCACCTCCCTTGACCTGCTGGCCACGCTTATTTTGATGCAGCCCAGGATGCGGTTGGCTTTCTGGGCTGGGAGTGCACATTGTCAGCTCATGTTGAGCTTCTCATCCACCAACACCCCCAAGCCCCTCTCCTCAGGGCTGCTCTCAACCCATTCTCCATCCAGCCTTAATTTGTGCGTGGGATTGCCCTGATGCACGTGCAGGACCTTGCACTTGGCCTTATTGAACTTCATGAGGTTGGCATGAGCCCACCTCTCATGCCTGCCCAGGTCCCTCTGGATGGACTCTCCAGGTTCCCTCCAGTGTGTCAACTGCTCCACACAGCTCAGTGTCATCAGCACACTTGCTGAGGGTACACTCTGTCCCAACACCCATGTCACCAACATAGATGTTAAATAGTATTGGTCCCAGTACCGAGCCGTGAGGAACACTACTCGTCACTGCTCGCCACTTGGATATCGACCCGTTGACCGCAACTCTTCGAGCGCAACCATCCAGTCGGTGAATATTCAGTGAATATTTTCATGTGCTCATGTGCATGTTAAGACAGAAAAACCTACACTTCAGCCTATAAAACAACTTAAAATAGCCCATAAACATTTTTAAAATTGCGTAAGATACAATTACTGTCAAAATGATTACCTAATCTGAATAAACAGCTATGTGAAGTCACACATCCTCTAACAGGAGCAACACATTATCAACAATTCCAAACCACTTTTGTTTTTGTAAAGGACACACTATCATCACTTTAAAAAAAAAGTTTATATACTAATAAACTGTGGTGAGTAAGCCTTCCTCCTGCTGTTGAAAATACCCATCAAATGGTATTTGAATGACACCAGGTAGTGGCATACGGCTGGCATTATCAGGGTTTCTTACATGGGAAATTAATATAGTAATTGCTGGGAAAGGGCAACAGAATGAAGATGGGAATTTCAATCTGAGGTATCAGCACAGCAGAGGATCTCTGGAGAATAAAGATGTTCAGCTCCTGCTGCAAGTCTTGATAGAAGGTGAAAAAAAACCTTTCTCTTCTGTAATTTAAATCACCTAAGCATCCATCATAGGCATAACAGCAAACCAGAGGCAACTATTAGCGAGAACTCGCATGAACTTGCAGCATTGCCTTAACACTTTTGTGAAACACTCCTGTGAAAGCCTGAATGACGCAGGGTGAGTAGTTACTGCTGGGTGGCTTTGCAAAAACAATTTTTAATTGACTAGCGTCAGTACAAGAGCGAAAGTGCACAGATTATTCTCTAATCTTTCTGAAAACACTACAGGACTTTACATGTGACCCAGGAAAAC
The DNA here is from genome assembly GCA_013398295.1 of Chionis minor. Classification (NCBI taxonomy): domain Eukaryota; kingdom Metazoa; phylum Chordata; class Aves; order Charadriiformes; family Chionidae; genus Chionis; species Chionis minor. Next base: position 60,022 of record VZSF01010381.1, on the reverse strand, counting down.
ACCATCATCCAGAAGGTGTGAGGCCAAATGTTTCATTCACAGTCGCAACAGCTCCAGCTCAGCAGCCAACCCTCGCATTCTGAGGCAACAGTAAGGCCTCTAAAACTGCATCGTGCTCATAAATAAAGCATTAGAAACAAACTGATCTTTGTAAACTTAGAGCTTAACTGTATTTTTAACAAGTACATACAAGAAAAAAATGACAAGCTTATTTATGATAGAAACCAGGGGTTTTCCTCATGTTTTCTTGTTCTAGCGTCTTCTTCATTACCAATGCCAAAGCACAGAACCCATCAACGAGATGCTTAACACCCACAAAGAGAGGCAGAGTTGTTCAAAGTAACACCAAGTTTCCTGGTTTCAAAACCAAGAAGATTTTCCCAGCATGGACATGTTAAAGAAAGCCACAGCACGGCCCTTCAACAGGGTGGTTTGGGCTGAGCTGCAAGGTCAGAGACCAGAGACAGTGCTGCAGCCAGCAAAGGGAGGTAAGCAAGCAAATCCTGCTCAAGTCCTGTACTCATCACTGCTTATCATGAGGTATCACTTAAGTAATATCCTAATACTCCTTGCATTCACACACAAACCTCTGTCGCTCAAATTAAACACACCGTAAACTCAAGCTGTTTGGCTTGAGTGAAGCACCTCAGTTGCTAACGGTCGGGATACCAGTGACTATGCTACAGGCTACAGATTTAATTAGCTGTTCTGTTGTATGATTTATTTATATTTCATGAGAGCAATTTGGTTATAAATGCTGCTGTTCTGAGATCTGTTTACCACCTTCTGACAGCTCTTAGACATAAAGAATAAGATGCCTTAAGCAAGCTAAAAAATCTGCCATTTCTTTTACATTTCAAATTCCAGCCATCCTTGATATTTTCTGCTAATAACAGAAGAGTTCAGTTAAGCAGAAGTTAGGATGCAACATGTTAAACAGGTACATTTTATTCAGAGGTTTGCTACATATAAAAGCACGAACAGTTAAAAAACGGATTGAGTAGCTTACATGGCCAGTCATAAGAAAACTAAGTTGAAATTTTAAGCACATATAAGTAAAAATCAAATGGGTATCAGAAACAATAATTTATTTTTACTAAAGCTGAAACACCACTCTATTTAAAACAAAAAAAGCACTCTTCTCAGAAATTAAAAGAAAGCACACTTTCATACAAACTTTTGAAAAATTCAGACCATGTGAGAGAACAAAAATAAAATTTTTTTAAGCATTTTTTTCCTAATACAGCAACAGTGCAAATTGCAACAGGGACAAGACCCCTGTTCTTCCCCTGTGCATCACTACCTCTCAAGCAGGGCAGTTGGGGAATCCCCAATGGGAAAAAAATCCCCAAGCAGGACTAAACCAGAGTAGGTAACTCACGGACACTGTCCCTGCTGAGATAGCCACCATAGTGGCACTCCAGAAAGGGAAGGAAAAACGGGGACTGCAGAGCAGCACACAAACAGGGTCCATTTAAGCACAAATGGGAAACACAAAATGTACAAAAATTCCATAGTTTGCCAGAGGTCAAACTGGTTCCTCATGTACCCTTAAGGACCATGAGCGTGGAGAACCCATCTCACTATGGAATACATCTCCTATCCCCAAAGAAAAACAATGCAGGTGAAATAACATCCTCCCTTTTCTAACAAATACACCCAATTGTAAATACTGAGGAGCTCTAAAAACAAGTTGTATGAAGAGCAGACGGATAAGCTATTTTGTATTTCAGCCCATTAAGAGATTCATAGAGGCCATTTCAAGCCAGGGAATAGGCTAGCACACACGATGGGATTGTTGACATCTAAATGTCACGTGCCTAAGGGAAGCTAAAGACACGGCTGTCTTTGTGCTGAGCGTCAGAGACAGAAACTTCCGTCTTAAACATGATGTGATGACGGCGATACAGCGTCCTCCAGAGATGCGGGTCTCATCTGTGAAAGCAAGTACATCTCTCTCTCGCTGGCTGTAGATGACTGGCTTCAATCAACTTCTTCCTTTCTTATGGTAAGAGCAAAGTGTTCAATTAGTTCTTTTGTTTTGCTTTTCTTAATTACAAAAGGCAACAAAAATACCATTTCTCTTTGAATGAATCTATAATCCCTCCCCTGGAGTTTGTTTCCTCCTTGGGTAACCCTCCTGAAGTCAGACTAAGCAACATCCTGAAGTGACACACATGATGGAAAAAAAAAATTGCAGTTCCTTTTTATCCTTAGAAAACTTTGAATTACATGTATTTCAATTTCTGAGGATGAAAGACCATGTCACCATTTCTAATTACAACATACAGAGGTAAAACAGATTTCTCCAGGACAAAGTCTCTGGGTCATAAAAAAACGAACAACCAGAAAACTTCAAAGCTTTCTAAAAGCTGATGTGAAAGGAAAAGCCACGAGAACCTTAACAATATCATGTTTCTCCAGGAGGTACAGGAAGGATGCTTGAACATGCAATTATCAACCAAATTTCAGGGTAGTGATCACAGCTAAGACAATGCTGTACACACTACAACTATACAGAACTGTTAACACATAAGGGGGTTGGGGTTTGGTCGCTTGCTTTGTTTGCATTTTGGGAGGAGAGAGTGAAAAATTATTCAGCTAAAATGGAGCCAAGTAATATAATTATGTTATACTTAGTAATCAGCATGGAGAATTATTATTTGATCAGGAAGGTATAAATGGACTATTTTTTTTGAACACGGTTTACTAATATTGTTAAACTGGAAGAAATGACATTTATTTAGAGGAATGTGAAAAAAAGCTCAAGAACTAACTCGGCTTTGTTTATAGATTAAATAACATGTTACTTTAATGTCCTTTTTTCATGTAAGACTTATGAGATCATAATTTGAGGTGAAAGTGGGAAGTTTGTGGCCTGACTGTCAAGGTAACAATATATCAATGCTATTAAGACCAAAATGGAGCACAATGGCATTACAATACATCAGAGTGACTCCACTGTCATTTGTGGAAAAACAAGCTGTGATTAATTATTTCTTTCTGGATGCACAATACTTACATCAGTATTGACTATCAGGGCCAAAATCTAGGTCACTAAAAGCTTTTTGCACCATCTGATAACGACCACAATCTTTAAGATCCTCTCCACTTATGTTAGTAAGCTTCATCTCAGGCCTTAAATAGAAAGCTTGAGCTTGTTCTAGGGACAAAGAAAGGAAAAAAAAAAATCAGAACATACTTGCAGGAAAAACAACCTTTAAGAAAAAAATAAAATGACCAATTAAGTTCTGAAATGTAGACACAGCACAAGAAACAGGGCAGGAGGAAGAGATAGTCGCATGAATGGATTCCAATGGCTCAGCAAGATCCTACCAAGGTCCTCTTGCCTTGGACAGGCTGTATAATCCAAGGCGTGAGCTCCAACAAAACACACCTGCCTTTTATGAAAGAATGAAAAAAAAGATACTCTTCTCTGAAGTACATGTCAGTATTTGAGAGCCTTTTAAATTGGGTACTGGAGACAAAATACTTGGAAGAGAGATGTATTTAAAAAAAACATTAGAACTTAATATATTTAACAATTTAAGAACAAAATATGGAAAATTATTCAGTCTGGACCTTTACCTGTAAAAATTACGATGAAATTACACGGTTACTAATACCAAATTCTAAGGCTGCTGTGACTGGACAAATAAGCTACAGACCAGAAAAGTTAAACTTCTTTCAAGAACACTGTTTGTATTTTCATACAAATCCTAATAAATCCTCAGCAATTGAAGGATGGTTACCTCTTGACTCAGTTTCTATTTTTGCTTTGATGTCTTATGCTGTGCATGGCAGGTCTTTACTTAATAAAAAAGTTGTCCTGTGCACTTTTGTCTACTGCTGATGTTTTGTCTGGCAAATATTATGCTATAACCTCACAGAAAATTCAAGGTTTCATCACATGCTGTTAATTTAAAGTAGGACAAGGGAAAAGACTGGAATTGATAGTATTAGTTAGTTTTTAAGAACTTAACTTCCTCAGTGCATTGGTTTTACCATAATATTTTTATTTAAATATTAAGTTAGAAAATCTTTGCAAAGTACTTCCCTGCAGAAAATTCCCAGACAAATATCAACACTAAGTAGAGGCATTTTACCTAAAAAAAGCTAAAGACTGTTTTAGCAACATAATCACACAACTATCATTAAAGCACACAACGCAAACATCACTTACAGACTCCCATACCAATTCTTTAAAGAGAGGACAAGCATCTTAAATTCGTGGTTATTTCTTTCAGAAGTATTACTTCCAGATTTTCAAGGAAGACAATGATTTCACATCTAGATATTCGCAAAAGGAAAATAAAGCCTGTTTCCAAGACAACCACATTAGTTTCCAGGCTGCTAGAGACTAACCAAGAACATGCAAAAGATTACATATCCCAGATGATGACACTTGACTTTCCATGCATGTTCTTCTACTCAATTTATACTCACTGAAGCATTTCAAGCATACATACATACCCAAAAGAAACCCAGTATTCTTATTTTTCCATTACTCATATTCCTATAGGCTCATCAGAGACAAAACCTTAAACTAATGCAGTAACGATGAAAGCCTCAAGTATAAACAAAAATTTAATCTGCAAATAGACATCTTGCATTGATTTCACTGACACCACAAATAACCTTTCCGCTGAAGGTGCACCGAATTTTTTACTTTAATGGACCTGTAGAAGAATAACATGCTTGAATGAATTAAGTAAAAAGTCACAGGCAATATTTAATAAACAGACCAGAAGATCATTCGTGTAAAAGTCAGATCCGTCCCCAGGACAGACAGAAACTTCCACAGTCTTAAGTGAACACATTCTACATTCCCTGTTTAGGATACTAATTTAGCAAAGCAAATTTGGCAACAGAAAATACTACCACAGGCAAATTTTCTTGGCCAGTCTTACCACGGTTCCTCTAGTAACAGGGGAGAGAGACGAGCCCCACCTGAGTGCTCGCAGAGGTGTTTAAAACAGACAAGCAAGAAGTTGTTAAAGTTCATCTACCTGCTTCTTCAACACGGCACAAACATTTTGAGGTGTGCTCTTCACAGAGACTGTGAAGGAGACTGGCCATCAATAAAAGAAAGCCTGTGTACAGCTGGACTCATATGATTTTGAAAATAACAAAAAAAAATATATATTGCCACTGGGAAACACAGGTGAATTCTTATAAGGATGTTAATCATCCAAGTACAACGTTCAGTCTGGTACTTTTGAAAGTCCTGCTCTATAGAAATAGCTCAGTGTATTTGACCACAATCATTTGTTTACGATTCAGTCCTCCTTGCTTTTCAATAGCAGCAATAGGGCATCTCTATGAAAATAAATGCACACTCATGTAACTGACATTTTCCTTTAGACAACTAACATCATACTGGTTTGTATTTGTAAACTCACTCTATGGAAAGAAGGCTTAGTGCTGCAAATAATGTGTACTTCATAGTACCTACTAAAAGGTAAAAAAGATTAATTCATTAGACTCTGTGCTAGACCCAGTCCAGAGTTTTAAATTTCTTGTTGCTGCAGCAAAAGACGTTTAAGTTTTAGACTAGACACACACTTTGTATACACATAAATGTATCTGTCAAATTAAGTTAATAATACAAATTGTTTAAAAAGCTTCCATATCCTCCATGCAATAGAACAAATCACAACATTTCCTTCTTCTTCAGTTTTATTGCTCTCAAAATTACAACAGAAAGTTCCTTACTCTGTTTTATTTTCCTAAAATATTGTGATATGACATATATGCAGCCAGGAAGTCCTCTGATATAACAGTGCAGACTAAAAAAGGTCAGAGAAATTAGAAGTTCCCATTCTAAACACAATTCTAAAATTGTGCTGGGGTTTTTTTAGCAGTTTCTTAAGGTCAAAAAAACCTTAAAGCCTACAAAACTATGTATCTTACCTTGAAAATGTGCAGATTTTTATACAATATACTTCAGAAGTAGCCACAGAAGTTAACTGAAGAAAACAAATGCGTCATCAGTATGTTCAAGAGCTGCTATAAAGGAGCATGCATCTCTACTGACTACATCAGAGCCCCCAAATCTGAAAAACCCAAAAACCTCTGTAATCATCTCCAAGTCAGTATCTATTTATCCCTTTATCCAATGGCTCTGACATTTAAGAGGATTTTTATAGCATCTGTCATAATACAGCAAGCATAGGCTGGGCTATCACAGAAGAGTGGAAGGATTAAGTACAAAAGGAAAAAGGAAAATTCACTAATCTGCTGAACAAGGTTCAAAATTCAGTATAACATTGTAGAGACAGCTAATTTGAAAGCACTTCTGAAAAACTCCATAAAATATTCTGTACTGTTCTTGGGGAGATCAAATACATATCAAATTCAAGCCCAAACACTTTCTTCTGTAATTTTTATACAACAAATACTTCAAAATTAACTCACCTAAACCTTGTTCTATTCCTTCTTTTTTGTTTCTGCTATTGCAGGAGGCTTTTGAGCTATTAAGGGGGGCTAGCTTTAAATTAGCAAATGACAAGGAAAACAGGGTGGGGGAGTAATAAAGGGATGGAAATCAAGTAAGTCAAATAGCTTAGAGTTGTTATGTACTTCGTTTTGAAATCAACACTCAGTTAACAGAAACGTAAGCTTTTGCAACAAAAATCCAGGCTGCATACTTATTTCTAAAAATTCTCACACACCTAGAACCTCTCCTTTTCCTCTGTGCAACCACAGGCTGTCCAGTCCCAAGCAAAAATAAACGTTGAACCAGAATAGAAGTTAATTTACCTCAATAATTTAAAGGAAAGCATCTTAAAAAGAATGCAGAAGCACAAGAGCCAGGAAAATACCAAGGCAGCCTTTTGGAAACACCAATGCACCACATTAAGACTGGTCAAGCCAGCTTAGCTCCGTGCTCTGGCTGACAGACTCCCAGGCCTTCAGCTTCGGATGAAGCATTAACACGTGGAGGAGAAGCAGCCTGCCCATACAGAAGATATCAACAAACTGCTGCACTTTTTGTTTACATTGTATTAAGAAACAAGTCCTTTTTCTACTGCATATAATCAGGAAGCAAAGAGTTTTCAAACTGACTATATAATAAGTTCTAGAAAAATACCTGTTTGCCATCCACTGATGATGAGAACAAACAGGTTGCCTCAAGGTTTCTAACAGTCAGAGAATACTAAAACTATTCAAGAGGTTTCATTTGTGTTTCAAGACTTTTCAACATTAGGGAATTATCTCAACTTACATCTGCATGGCTTTAAAATTACTGCGGACTTATTTAAAGCAATGCAACGCTATATGAACAATAAAAACTTGAATTATTTTCCAGTTGTTTATGCGTCTTAATGAATTTTGCTTACTAGTCAAGAGAAACATGGAAAAGAAAGCCTTGGGTACATCTGCCCACAAGTTGGCAGTTACATAACGATCAGGATGACTTCTGGTCTCACTCTCCACTCTGCAGGATGGCTTTTAGACCCACCTCTTTAAGGTAAATGCCCAGTTAAGCTCTTCTGCTTTTTAATTTAGTCACGGGATTTATTAGAGAGTTAGTTCAAGACAGTAAACAGGAAAAAACTCTCAAATAAGTTGCCTGAAGACACCAGCAACACAATCCTGAATAACATTTCTATCCCCTACCACCCGGCGATGCTTCCCTTTGAACCACATTGATGATAAATCATGGGTCTTCACGAGCAGGAGTGTAGGTCAGTCTTAAGGGGGGATGAATATTATGCCTTGCTGTCCTGCAGAATGTTTCATGTGCCTCTGAAAAAAAATTACGCTCACTAAATGGAGGGGGGAAAAAATAATAATCCTCCAAGTAACATCAATCCCATGGCATTTGTGAATCCACCAGTCCAGGGGAGAGCTTAGACTAGTCAAACTAAACCTGTTTAGTGATGTACTGGAAACTCCTCTGGCTCACCAGTATCGTGAAGCCAGTGAGCACAGCATGGAGATGCGGCAGGTCACAGCCCAGAGCGCTGGCCCTGCACAGGCAGGCATCAGACTGCGAGGGTTCCTCTATCATCCCAGCACACGCCCTGTTTCTATCACAGAAAAGATGGGTAAACTAGAATAAACACTTGTCTACCCCAAAACCCACTCGTGGGCGGCTTGCTGAACCGTCCCGATGCGCCAGGCACCGGTGCCAGCTGGTCCTGGGGCCACGGCCAGGCAGGACCTCCATGTCCTGACCATTCCACACTCCCCAGCTCACCCCAGCTCCCTGTGGATCTCTGACCCGCAGGCACACGCGCGGCTGGAAATACAACCATGAAGTCTGCCTGCTGTTACACTGCAGGCTAACCCTTACTACCGCCTGCTGCCCTAAAAAACCTGGACAAAACAGAACTTAACTTCTCTATCTCAAAACACAAGGTTTTAACATGAATCTTTAATTTCTTGAAAGAAAACACTGAAAACAAGACTGTACACCAATCGGGGGAAAGCAATGGGATAACTTGTATTTTACTGTATTTATTTATGAGAAAAATGCAACAGATCTCATTTTCACTGAACTGCTATATCCACTACAGCAGCGCGAAACATCTTCCCTTGCAGAATCCAGCTTAGGTAATGCTTTATTTCATCGGGTGGGTGGAGAATTTCCCTGGGAAAGTTCTGCCACAATTGCTGTCAAAATTATCGTACCTGTCTGAAATATCTTTAGGATCCTATGTTCCCTCAAAAACACTGCCTACAAGCAATCTAATCACACATGAAAACAAACAAAAAAGCACCATTACTCAGGAAAAAGGACAGCTGCAGCAAGTAACTTGGTAACACATGCCATGGGTAGATGCATCACTGTATCAAAAGCTTTAATCAACAAATGGGATACACTAAATAGTACAAGGTGTCATGAGAACTTTATCTCATGCAACAGAGCTGAACATCTGAAGGTGAAAAAAAAGACAAAGCCAAATAAAACAAATTCAGAGTGCTCATTCACACTGCAACTAAATCCATTACACACTGTTGCATGCATTCTTCTACACTACTAAACAAATTCAGGTTAGATATCAATCTAGCTAATGCATCCTAAAATTGCATGAAAGACTGGAACTAAGTCTTTTGGATGCCATGCAATTGATTTTCAAATGAAAAATCTGCACAAACGCATACCCTTAATTTATTCCTACCCATACCTGTTACTGTGCGTTAAAAGTGTGTATCTGTGCAAATGAATGCACAAACAATCCATTAAAACCAATACAATAAAAATTAATAATGATGTAGACAGCATTCACACGCAGTATAACACTAGTTTCCAAGCCCTTGCTAACTACCATAAAAGTCTTTCATTCACAGCTACACTTCATATGTCTAGCACATTAACCCTCATTTCAGCCACGTATCTAATTTATATGGCTGACGTGTCTCAATATAAAAATCAGATAAACTAAACTAAAGCACACTAAACATACTGTTGAAATGTAATCAAATAGCCAACATCACACCTACATAGTTACATTTATATATCAACTAAACAAATTATTAGGCAAACCCCAACACAGTATGATTCTCAATTCATACTTACTCGTGGATTGAAAGCAAGTGATTACATGTACCACACAGGATATCAATGTGTGCCAGTGATCATGTATTTTCAGAGTACTCAGTTAACACTTGTATTTCAGTACCATTTAGTTGTGAATGCTGATTTAAATTATGACTTTCTGACTTTTGTCATTGTAATTTGTTTTGCTTGAACACCAGAAACTTTGGGAATTTTCTCAGCTAACAGTTGAAAGCTGTACTGTAAGTCAATTTTTTTCTCCAAATCCTCTAGACCAAACAGCAAAAATCACAGGGATTTGTGACCCGACAAGGCCCTGAGCAACCTGATCTAAGCTGGCCCTGCTCTGAACAGGGACTGGACCTCCAGAGATCTTCTAGCCAAGGTCTTCCAGGCTATGTCGGCTTTATTACTGTACTCATTAAAAAGCTAAGATTAGTCCAAGTTATATTTTAATTACTAACCCTATGAAAACAGATATTTAAAATACAAATCCCAGCCTAGGCTACAGATAAAATCTGACACTCTGTTTTAAGGATTACCAGATCTTAATTCTATTTTCTATGTTCCCATACTGAATATATCGTACTATAACAAATGGTTCTTTCTGCCCGCCACCAAGGCAAATGGATAAAAGCAACTAAACCAAATACAAATTTCACTTTAAGACAGACAAGTTCACATACCTAAGAGATTAGTAACAGAATATTATCACATTCAATATTTAGCTGATTTATTCAAACCGTATGAAGAATATAAGCTTTCGCTGAATGCATGCATAAGCTAGTTTCCATCCTATTCTTTCGTAACAAACACAAAACTTCATTGGCAGGTATTTCTCAGAAAAGAAATACAAACCACATTTATTTTCCTTACTAAATTCAACAGTCATAGAAGCATTATTTGTACAACATGCAAATGAAAAGAAGAACAAAACCTCCTTTCCACTTGAAACCAAATACACAATATGCAACAACAACCAAAAAATATCCAATCAAAACTTACATGCAATCCATCTTAAAGATACCAGTTCACCAAATTAGGCTCAAAACCAACAATAAAGCATAAATTAGAAATGCCCTAACCCACAAACTGGCATCATCCAAAGAGAAACACAGTTTATTTTCTGTCTGCTTGTCCTTGGGTTACCGTGTAAGATGACAATAGCTCTAGTTTTTCCTCAAAACTCAGAAGTTCCCTTATATCCATCATCACCCAAGCAAGTTTAACCAGGCTGCTTCGGGCTGCTCTTCAGTCCTACAACACCCTCTTACAGGCACTGCACACCACAAACTTCACAATGTCACAGTTTTGGCCAGTGTAACCTAGGAAAGCTGAAACTTGGCCTGTGACATTTCAGAAGTGGGTCAGTAGAAGGGAATGACGAGGAAGTGGGCTTACGTGGCTTATCACTCCAAAGGGCAAGTATAAATGACAGCTGAAAGTCCTCTTTCTCAAGAGGACACTGAAAGGGTTAATATTATAAGTGAATGCTCCCGCTGAATTGAAGCAGAAATGAAATTTTAAAGAAACAGGAGAATTCAAGTAACATTTTTCAGATCTAGCATGCAGACTAACAAGAAACACATCTCGCAATCCCTCCTGGCTAGAAAGACAACAAGGGTTCGATTTGGCTTCTTTTTTTTTTTTGCTTTCTTTTCCTGCTAGGAATATATTTTCCACTTAATCAGAGCACAACATTCACCATCACTGCCGTACAGACACAGTTCCCAGCTCTGAGATGCTATCTAGTCTCCCCTTATTTCACCAGGCCAGAAACAGAGTAACATTAAACAGTTCAGAACTTGCTTCTTAAAGTGGCTCAGATCTGCACGTAGGTTCCAGAGATTTGGAGAAGGTTAGATAAACCTAATGATCGAAGAGAATCTGATAATGCAAGAGAGAAAGAATCCAGCAAGAAGCAGCACCCGCACTTGACAGCAGAGGAGTCGGAGCTCTGTCTGCAGTAATGACTTGTAACAGTGCCAGGGAACGCTTTGAGAGGGTACCAGACCTCAGCCACCCACCCTGGGGGCTTGGTGCTATGGTCCCTGGCACAGGTTTTGATTAAGGATAACTAGCTTCCCCTCAAACAACTCCCAGACCCAGCCGGTGAGCTGGCACAGAGCAGGGATTGGTCCCAGCAGACAGTTTGGATGTGGCCAGCCTGCTTTGGGGGGTAAGAGTTTAACAGCATGGACATGGGCTGCCCCACTGCCAGCTGTGCAGCAGCCCCAGGAACGTCTGGTGCAGCAGCACAGACACAGCTTTAGCCCAGCAGTGGTGGGGCCAAACAGTCCAACTAACAGATCCCACCACGCTCTGCAAGAGGTGTACTCCCACGTCAGATCCTTATTTCACACACTGCTTGGTTTTGGCTTTGAATCTCCTCTGTGACATGCAGATTTTGCATTGGGATAGTTTTTCCCAAAACCTTATCACTCAGCCTGGGAAGACTCCAGGTGGCAGAGTACACCCTCTGAAAGGGACAGGATTTAGCAGTATGTTATCAAGCAGAATTAATATAAAGGTTTGCTTCAGTGCCAACAGGTAAATGCTTACGTTCTTCAATTGCAAAATTCAGACTCCTTTCTTTTAACCAAGTACTCTGACCCATGAATGACTTTACCTTTGTACTTCAGTAAGAGAGTTAAAAGGAACATCACCTTCACCTACAGCAAGTTCTCCACACTTCCTAGCGAGGTAAGCAATAATTAGAGATTGCTATGCACATTAATCCTTACTATTTTCCTCCCTACTATTGTACAGCAATGCCTCAACTTAATTCCAGTCAAAAAAAAAATCCACTGTTTTCTTTTTTCTATTTTCCTTGACTTTTCTTGTCTATGTAATTTCATGTTTCATCCATAAGTGTCACTTATGAGCAGTTTAGATAAAAGCTACTGTCTAAAACTGTGCCGTGTTGTATACAGCAAAAAAAGTATTTCTTTACCTCCTTAAGCAAGATAAAAATTGGTCTTCTATTTGAAAATTTTCAATTCGCCTTAGTAAACAAACAAAAAATGAATACCCTACCAAGTATTCCTTATATTCTGCAGTACGTATTTATTTTATAAATAGAAGAAACGCCTTCCAAGTACCAATGACAACATGGCAACAAAATTCCTCAAGCTTGTTCTCCGTAGAACATCTTGCAAAAAGTACACGGTGGTCTTCAAAAAGGCCAGTCACTGTGAAATCAAGCATACTTTCAATAACCGAGTTTGAAAGTTCAGTGTATGTCAATTTAGCAAAGTTAAAAGGAAACCGCAAGAAACCTGTATTTAACAGACCCTCTCCAGACTTCTGCCTTGGTTTCGGCCAGCAGTGCTACAGACTGCGGCACGTCAGAAAGCTGATTATTTTGTCCAACATACTTTGTACTAAAAGAGCAGCAATTTCAAGATTGTTTTCCTTCTTAGTAACCTAAGAGCTCTTCAGACAGTTCTCAGTTTCCTTTGGGAACTATTCCATAATCCAGTCAGCCAACAACTTGTTGCACTTGATTTTGCTCCTTCAGATTTCACTTGCTGCCCCTCAACTGGCATCAGCACTGAACTGGCCGCCTCCCAACCTAAAGGACTTACCAATGTTCTCAGCTGGACCTTGTTCTGCCACCATGAACTTGGGAGAAAAAAAAAAAAAGAGAGAAAATGTGGTCCCAGGGTGCCTAATCACAGGATAATGTCTTTCCAAAATTTAGCAAAGACAAACAACAGAATATTCTTGCCCAGGATTCCCTCGTCTATTTTCACTGCACGGCTTCTTAGTTCTTTCTTGGCAGATACACTTACAACTTGGCCAGCTGATTTTGAATATGCCTAAAGGGTTTGTAAGGACTTGTTCTACTGCAAGTCATCCTCCTCGTTACAGTTTTTCAGCAATCTTGACACAGATACCTTTCCACCACCCAAAATCCTTCCATAATGAAGCTTCCTGAGTCCTGAAAGATTTCTGGGTCATCCCCTATTCAACTAAAATGCTGCTCTACACAACATTTTGAAGAACAAAGGCACCTTACTCTACTTACTGCCGGTTTTCCAGCCCTGGGGTTTAATGCATCAGCAGGAAACAAAACTTCAAACAGCTCCATTGTAAAAAATAAATATTTAATTGCTTATAGCATAGGTTTTCTTATCAAAGAAAACAAAGCCAACCCCAAGCAAACTGACATCAATGTTTCTAAAACCAAAGGTCTACCACAACTATTTTCCTCTATCTGGTCAAGTTTAGGAAACTAGTCTGCTGCTGAGTAGTGGCATCTGCTGGCAGACAGGCACTCCGCAAAAATCAGATTCACCAGTAAAATTTTTAAAAAAGAAAGGAAAAAAAAAAAGGAAAATGAGTTCACATTATTCACAAAGCAACTTTCACTTGCTGCTTGTCTGATAGGATGATGACGTTTTTCTTAACAATGCAACTCCTTTCAGTTACATTGATGGTACCAAATTGCCCATGAACCAGAACAACATCGCTAGCGCTGCCTATGAAATTTCTCTTCACAAGACAAACAGCAGCAAAACTAATGAAAAAAACCCCACAGCTACATGAGATCTCATCTTTGTAAACCACTAAGGATATAATCCACGTTTATTATTTAATTAAAACTCTTTACATCATGGATCTCTTAAGTAAGTTCCTACAATGACTCACTGGCATGGATGTTAAAAAGCTCACTAGCATGCTTCACTGCAAACAATCAACTGAATTTAAAAATCTAAGAGGCCTGGAAAACAACCGAATATCATGATTTGCTGTACACCTTAAAATTAATTCTAAGCATCAGAACAAATTTAAAAGCTTCTGTAAATGAAATACATACACAGAACAGGACAAGACATTTCAACATGACCCGGAACATCCTTAATTTTAGAGCAACTGGCTTGTACCACAGCCTAAAGCTGATCTACGCTTTCCACATGATGCTATTCTTATAAGCCGCAGCTCCCGTAACTGTGGCAGACTATACCTTTTTGGCCTAAAATACCACCCGGGATGACTGACACATGCCATATTCACTTTGGAAGGGACAGAAAAAAAGAGAAAGAGATTCAGTTTAAATGCTTCAGCCATTTCCAGGAATAAAAGTAGGAATAAATACCTTTTTATATTATATTTTCCTTTTTAAAGAAAACTTCCTGCTCTGAAGAACACCATGCAATACCAATGTACTTTGCAATACTATCTAATATCTGGCATTATTAACAATGAAGTTTTTATTTTGGTGAACAAAATACACATATTGGGCATCTAACCTGATAGTGCAGTAGCAAAAAAAGGTGTGCTTCTACGTCACTGAAGTACGACATCAGACCTGCAGTCAAACAACTGGTTGGCTATCCAACTACCACTATCTAATGTTGATCTGAAATATCAACAGTCATACAATTGTTAGACCTAGAAATTAAGGGTGGCTGCTGTAAACACAAGCCATGCTCATAGACAGACTTGGACTCCAATTGAGCACCGGTGTCCTTGTCACTCCACTGGGGAACTGGTCACTGCACATTCCAACTCTCTTCAGCCCCTGAACGTTAGATGCCTACAGGTGGAAGGCAGGGAGCTGCTGTGCACCTCATTCTCATCTCAGTGCCCAGCCCAAGACATAGCCCAGGCACATTCACCGATGGAGGCACCGTGGGTTTTTCACTGCATCAAGAATGCTTCCTGCAAAGATGAGAACTTGGGAAGAAAGACTGCAATGGGGAAAAATAAAGAACAAAATACTACACGGTATTTCAAAACCATACATCTATTAGGGAATACAGAAAGAAGAAAGTGTTTATGTTACTTAACGTGCCAGAGAAAAGCTGGAAGAGGAACAAAAGAAGGAAAACTATCATGTCGGGTCATTTAATCACAAGACAATGGGAAAAAAACTTTGGAGAACTCACAGACCTTTCCAACTGAAAGAAAAAAGGGACTTTTACCATGTCAATGTCTGCTGCAAAAAGTATAGTCATACACTGGTAAAGTTCTAGAAAGTCATTAGGATTATTTTTCTTAATTTTTTTAATATTGTGGAGGCTAGTGCAGGGTATTTATCTTAGGCTGGTTCTCCACTGCATGTTTGACTCAGATACAAAGCCAATTGTGAAAAGCAATTTGAGCAAGAATCATCACAAAATCAGAGATCACCGCTCTAAAAACCCAAGAATGAAAGAGGAATATACGACATCTTTTTGCAGAGACAGATACATTTCTCAAATAGAAAAAAACAATAATGGGCTTCAGAAAGGCAAGTCTCAGCACAACTAGGGAACGTGAAGTGCCAGGGAAACAATTAAGAGGGATAACAGAGTGGTTTAGGTGCCCTTTTCCCTGCTAGGGTATCAGAGGGCAGCTATGCTGAACACTGGGTTACCTACTCGGTACTTACTGGGACACCTACTGGGTTGCACTGCTGAGTTAGCATAGCAAACTACTCCAAAGCAAATCAAAACCAGAAAGCACATCAAGAAATTACTAAGGCTCAGTCAGGTGGAAACCACAGTAAGATTTTTGAATTAGAAAGCGTTCTCAAAATCTGCAGCGTGTACACCAAGAAATCTCAACATGTATTCTCAATAATTATTTTAGTAAATAATTTAATAAGAACAGAATCTATGAAAATGCTAATTTATGTAACAAAATTCAATATCATATTTGGTTCTAGTATTGGAACAAGCCTTCTCAATTTAAGCATTTGCTGCCATCGTGTGTACACTTCAAAAACTGCAGTCTTGTGGAGGATACTTTTCATTTCAGTCAAAAATCATCTATCAGACTATGCATGAGAGCATTACAGACTTCAGACAAAAGATTATGAGGTTTGAAAGACTGCTAAGGTAATATCAATTCTTCCATCAATACAGACTACAGAGCTGCTAATGCTATAACATCAAACGACATACATACTCAATTCAATTACATAGACTACGTGCTTCCTGCTGTATGATCATGAAAAGCAAGAAAATGACTATGAGCTAAATGGTACTCGGTGGTCTACAGAAAATCAACCAATTTCTCTGGCTCATTCTATGCAGATATAAATACTACCAATACCAATTCAATACCTTCAGTCACAACACCTTCAAAGACACAATGGTGACGGCGACTTGTCTTAAGTTCTCGCCCTTCCACAGAGCTGTTTGTGACTCAGATTCAGGAAAAAAAAAAAAGAAAAAAGAAAGAAGAAAAAAAAATGTTGCGGTGACCTAATCATCTGTTCATTTCCTCTAAATTATGGAATAGAATAGTTCAGGAAGAAGAAAAAAAACAGCATAAAATAGTGTAAAACTAGTGTATCAATTTTCTATCATTCAGGAATTTCTGCAGAGCAAGGGAACAGGCATCTACATTTTAAGGATCGGTTGCTAGCCATTCATGAAAGGTGGGTGCAAGATCAATTCAGAAGATATTCTACAGATGTAGTTAGTTACTGCATGGGGGAAAAAGCTCATCCTGCTCTCTTCCATCTCAGTCTGCTCTGTCCCTCGCTAATATTCCTGCAACAACAACAAAAGAGCATATTAACAGGACTCAAGCTCCCCACATATCACTAAGCTTAAAAACCAACGCTCAGTAACTCTACTTCAAATATCACTTCTAGCTTACTTTTAATATAATGCACATTTCATTAAAAACATCTCATCAACATTATTTCTGGAAATTACCTTTAAAAACCTATAAATTCAAATGTTTTATCAGACACTATAATTAAGTAAGTTTTCCAAATCATATCCTTCAAAAAATGCAGTTTGAAATTAGCAGCTTCAAAACACAGAAATAAAAATATTTCAGCAGAAATTTCCTGCTCTGTGTATTCCCAGGAGTAAGCTGCATAAACAGCAGGAAAACAATTAGAAGACGCATGGCTGTAGGTACAGTCAGCTTCAGTGTTAGAACAGCCAAAGCTCTTGGCATTATGAAACACAGCTAAAATAACATGAAGATTGATTAAGATGCTACTACATACAAGATTTTATCTGAGGTTCAACTTCTTGCAAAAAACGTATTTAAGTAACTGACTGCAATATTAGTGAACTGTATAAAAAAAGCCCTCATCACTGGGTCCAAACACATTAGTGTATCCTAAGTACAGCTCTATATTCAGCTGTGATACACACATCTGGGGCTTTAAAAATCCTCCAATTTGTATAATGCTACTTGTGCAGACACCTCACATTATGCTGAAAAAAGGAAAAAAAAAAAACGAAAAACCAATTCTGAAACAATGATTCAGATGTGCACCAGATTCCATTTTAACTCGCAGAAAATACCCATTTTATGTCTACACACACAGGACAGAAAAGCACATCTATACAGTATGTGCAATTACAGCACTCATAATATTATTGCAGTAATTACAAAATATGGTACTTGACAGCACTTGCGGAAAGTTGGCAGTGTTTACAGTGTTGATAGTGGAAATGCACTGAAAACATAGTAAAACCTACCATGCTTACAAAACACTACAAGCTGACAATATTCACACAAGTACCAAGCAAATGCTAGAAGGAAGGTGTAGATAAAATACAAACAAGCAGAAATACTTATAAATTTGCAATTCTAATGTATATTCAGTTTATCTGTTTGACCCACTACACTGTCTTAAAATATGACACAGTTCAAAAGATTTGTGGATCCGTTACCTCGATATTGTCTTCATCTGAAAACCTAACCTACTAAGGTTCTCTAAATTCTACTGAAAAATACTTTAAGTAATAAAAATAGACAGTGCTGGAACATCAAGATGGGGGCAAAGCAAACAGAATACTCATCTGCTCCTCTTTTTCTTGGTTTTTTTTTAAGTCTAAGAAAAAACAAGAAAAGTAATGAGAGTCATACTTGCACATATATAACTTAAAGACAACTTTTTAAGACATCAATTCTCTTTTTGTAAGCTGTACTGAGTTAATTTTTTTTTTTTTAATGGCTGTTAAGGAACACTGAAAAAGCATAATCGGGCTAATTTGCAGCAAATAAACTGTTAGATTCAAAGAGTACTCAGGGATCTGAATGCACACCACCAAAATAAGGGATTCCTAATCATTACAGCTCTAACTTAAAAAGATCTGGAGGCCCTGAGAATTATGTGCTACTATGTACATAATTTATACACAATAAAGGCTTTTGATTTCCTAAGATTCAACCACATACACAAGTACTACAGCATGTTAGTTAGCATGGTTATGCATAGGCTGTGTCTCATACGGCTTGGACAGAATTTTATACCACCACTAGATGGAAACCTGAATTACCTTTTAAACACAGTTCTGCAAATGCTCCATTTCCAGTTCTGCTTCTACCGTGTCTGACCATTCCTATTTTCTAACTTATAGATCTGTCTGTCACAAACCTGTACTCATTAGGAAAATATCCATGAGCAGGCATACACAAAACTTCTACAGTGTCTTTCAATCTGAGAGCATTAACATAAATATTGGTTCTATTTTAGCTCAACTAGGACACCTGCTCATTTCCCCAGCCAGTGCTACTCAATGCAAGGAATAAACTGTTAGGCATGTTAGAGATTTACCCCACTTCTACAGCAATTTAAACTTCTTGATCTAAGTTGTAACTAATAAAAATTGCTGTACTCTGCCAATAAATTTCAGTCAGGATTTAATTAATGCCACAGTTTAAATATCAAAGGCATGTACGTACTTTACAAATACATGCAATGATCAAATCATCTGAAATTTATAAACCTATTTGCACACCATGTATTTATACAAAGTTCCATCACTTCAATGGAATTTATCATGCGACGCATTATAACCCAAGGTGACGGGCACATGCGAGTGCTGACATTACTGTCTGATGTGACCCTAATGACGTGGATATTATTTCTTGCTGTGCCAGAACAGTTGTAAATAAATACTTCAACTAGCAGACTGGCACAGTTATCAGGACAGCCATCTGACTTGCTACAAGCAATCACGGATACAATAATATAGAGATAATTGGCATAGTACCACAACAAAAGTATTGAAAGTACTGATGCCGCAGCTTGTGGAATTTCGAATTCGCACAATATAGTAACGGTCGAAAACAATATCTCACATTTGACTTTAAGTCTTATTTTCTATCAACCCCAGACCACACCATTGTGAAACAGGAAAAAAAAAAAAAAATCAGTGTACATACACAAAGTTAAACAAAAGAAGTTAATCAAATGCTATCCCACACCAGTATGTACATGGAAGGGGAGGGGGAACCACCAAGAAATCACTGGCCTTAGCAGTGGGCAGAAGAATCTGAAAGCTAATGATGCTGCTCTCCAGATGAGAAGCGCCGAATGCCCCTTCCCATGATGGGCATGCACCGCGCACAAGCTAGTGGGTATCCACCAGATTACCCCAACTCTCTCCACATCAGAAAGCTGCCAGACCACCTGGATTCTCCGTGGAAGAGAGGAGACACCAGCTCCTGCTTCTAAACCCAAATTTGAAGGATCACTGAAAGGTTGGAAGTGATGCCATAATACAAAAAGGATGTTATTACCCTGAAACTTTGTTACAGGGATCCATACGGTCAAACTTTGCCTTTATTTTTTTGGTCAGAGGGACAATTGGACATGAATTCTGGTTTGGGAAACTCACCAAATCATGGCAGCACCAGGGCAAAATTGCCATCTTACACAGGCAGACTTCAAATCTTACAGCAAAGCAGGCCACCAGGAACACCAGGTCAGAGCAATAGGCTCACTTCCTGCAGCTGGTCATACCCAAATCCCACATGCTCTTCAATTTATCAGCCACAACTCTGTGGCTCTCAGGAAAGTGAGAAATTCTTTCCTGTCTTTTGAGAAATATCAAAGAAGATAGAGGAAATTGTCTACAATTTAGTTCTTACAAATTAATACCCAGTGAACACCCTAAGTGGGGGTTAAATACATAAGTCTCAGTAGGAATTTACTCTTAATAAGAAGGTTTTCATCCAGATAGCCATAAAAATCACTAAAAGCAAATTCCAACGTATCCGGTAATGTTACAATGAAATACTACTCTTAAATCCTATTTCACAACTTTTATTAAAGTCATAAAATGGCAAAAACCTTAAAGTCATATTTCACTTCCAAAATAATTTATTTCTTTGTCAGGCAAAGAAAAGATCACTTATATAATGCACTTCGCTGAAAGTGAGAGCAGAGTACAAAAAGTCAGCAGCAGTTTTAGACTTATGCAATGTATATATTTGCTGAAAGACAGTACAAAGGGCAACCCACATGTCCCATTCCCGTCCCAGTCCAAATCCAGTACTGGCCACAGCTTCCTCTTCCACCCGTCCAATTTTCTTTGGCTATTTGCTCTTCAAATTCCCCTTTCAACATCCCAACGTTGAATGCCAGAAGCTTAAAAATAAATCAAGAAGGGGAAGGAAGACCATACTAGCTTGAAGAATTAAGAAGTCAAAAAAATCTGTAAGCGTACCCACTCATGAGCAGAAAAAAGATGTATCAGGACAACTACGTCCTGGGAGATATCATGAGACCATCCCACAATCATCCCAGCAAACTAAACACTGCAAGTGACATGGGCAATTGAAAACAAATTTGATGAATGACTTTTATTTGTATCACATCAAATATCACCCTGATTCAAAAAATTAGCCATTCTTGAGAAGCTACGTGACCAGATTTCCCAACCAGAGAGATACAGCTCCGCCTTAATTTTACCAATACAATGCCTAGATTTGTTCACAGGAATGAAAAAAACATCACCTTTCTTCTGAGCATACAACAGTAGATGCCAGCTCCCAAATCAATGTCAGTTCATTTGAAAGCTCAGAAAAAGGCTTCCAGAGTCAAGAGTGGCCAAAGCATTTCAAAGGCAATTTATTCAATCTATTATATGTGAGAAAATGTCATGTAATTCTGCAGAATGATTCTGCTCATCTCAAGATAGTCCAGACCTTCCCATCTACAGGGTCAGGCTTTTTAAACAAGCTAAGTACAAAATGGCCATTTTCAAAATTAAAAGAAGAATTAACTTAAATTATGTAAACCAAATGATTACTGAAATTACTTAGCTGAATATTCTATATTATATCATTTGAAACCTGGAATAAGTAATCAATATTATCTTAATACTACCTATTCTTAAGTAAGTATTCTCATCAGCTACCATATGATTTAGAAGACTTGTTGAACTAATTCACTTATCATATCTGTCAACATTAATTCAATAGCATTCCAAGGCAATAATCACTATCAATCTAATTATATCAGCCATCTCCTGTAAATGAGTACCAATTATTTTAATTAAAATATTAAATATTTAGAAAATAGAAAGGAACATATATTAATAATTTATATACTTAATTTGAATCCACCTGAACAACCATAATTCCTGAACAACAAAGCTTGCTTTCTTTGTATCCCCCTTTAATAGTTTCCGGCAGGTTTCAAGGTGTAAAACATCGATCCGACACCAATGATAGAAAAATGCAAAATTTACATTGTTCTACTTTTATATAAAGGTATACACGCTCGTAGACTATTTCTATCAGTCTTATTCACTTAAGAATTCTTCCAAGAATATTCAAAGGATAGTCTTCCTATTTTGTAAACGCAAACAGGTCAGTTTAGGTTTCCCATAAAATGACATTAGCCATCTGGCAGTTGGGTTCTAACGTGAAAACCCTCAATTCCTGTACCTGGCAAACAAAAGGATCCCTTCTCATCTCCTTTACATGAAAATGATACAAATCATTCACATACTAAGACAATATCATTTGGGAGCCTTTTTACCTCTTCCCGCCCTCCTCCTCCCATTTCTCTTTAAAGCTAATCTTAGAAATTTCCCTTTAATGTTCCACATTGGGCTTTTGTGGACTGTAAGGATATTCAAAATGCCTGTATCCCTGTTTGAGAATTAAGATGAGTATTCAGGTCCTGCAATGAGATTTGAGTTCTTCCCAAAACCCACGGAATGGAACCCAGTATTAAAGAACTACAGCAATATTAGAAGCTACAGTTGCTTGAATGCCTTGTGAAATTAAGACTCCTCTAACAACTCTTTTTAAAGCTTTTAACAGTAAAATCCTACAATTTTTTCACCATGTTTCTCAAGAAATAAAGAGAATTTGCTCAGTGTGTTTTCTTTGAACAGTCAACGTGCCCACTTCCCTTGAATCAGCATGATTTAAATACCGGTGGGAGGGTGAGGGGGGAATAATTTGGCTCAACCATAATACAATCAAAATGCCAGGCCTGTTAACTAAACAATTATCAAATACAAATCAAACAAGAGAGCATACCACAAACACAGACTATGTACTACTATATTCGAGCACACGCAGGTCTGACTATCCTAGAAAAGCCTCAAGAGTTTTAACAAAAGTCAAGTAGTTTCATGTTAAAATAAGTCATTCTTGGATATTTTCATTCCAAAAGCATACGAGGTGGCTTATTGTGATTACACGTCATATTAAAGTCACTATTCAAAGTCAAGAAACATCGATGCAATCATGATGACCATAATCTTTAGCTCTGGTGAATATACATTAAGATACACTATTTTAATATAAAATAATGAACACTATTTTTCTGTAATATGAGATGTCACACAACTTTGCACGAGACACCCTACATGCAATAGAAGACATGAGGAAATAACTTTTCCAGACGCAAACTGAATATTGACAACACTAAAGTGCATACAGTAAGGTATATGCGTACCTTAATGAACAAGCAAATTGGGAAGAAAAGTGTTTGACATGTGCAACATGCCAAAGTACTGTTAACAGAGGTGTAACTTCGCATTTTTCCCCAAAAAATGCATAAAACTTAACAGGGAATATAAATGTCATTTTATATTAATGTTGTAGTGATTTGTTTGGGTTTTCTTCTGTTTGGTTTGGCTGGTTTGGAGTCTTTTTTAATAAAAACAGATATGGAGGCAAGAAGTATAGTCACGGTCCATGTATGTGAAGTAGCATATCCCAGCTTCGCACATTGCTAACTGTGCGATTCACACACCCCTCAAGAACTGGTGCTGAGGGACACGGTTTAGTGGTGGTTTTGGCAGTGTTAGGTCGGTGGTTGGACTCCATGACCTTAAAGGTCCCTTCCAAGCTAGGCAATTCTATGATTCTAACTGGGCCCTTCGCAGATACGCTGGTGTGTTCTGCAAGAACCGTTCCAGAGCCTATTTCTAACTAAAAGAGTGCCCTGCTGCCCAGGAAGGGTGCAAAGAGGACTCCGACATGAATTACACCGTCTTTTTCCGTTACCTAATCCACGTCATCTACAATCCACCCTCCTCATTTATCTAGTTCAAGTCTTCAGGGGGCCGGAAACCACAGCATAGCATGAGATGCAGGGTGAGTCTCAACAGGCCAAAAATGTGTAGATCTGATTTTAATTCCACCTTTGAAACAGATTATTATTTGGGGGAGAAAAAAATCCCAGAACAAAACACAAATTAAAGACAAGAAGAACCACATCCACTATGTGCTAATACCTCCCAGCATCTTGTTAGAAGACAGACGTATTTGCAATGTTCTTTATATGCACACACTCAAAACAGTTATTAAATTAGTTTCCTTTCCTTGAACATATCATAGCTAATACCACTAAATGTCAGGTTTCAAAATTCAACTTCTGTTCCTTCTAGTCTAATTTTTTTCCAGTTTTCCCTATGATCTACTTTTAAAACATTTTAAAACTAAGAAACATTTTCACTATTTGTTTACTTCACAGAAACGGCTAAAGATATTTCAATGTAAACATTTTCTTCCTTTTTCTAAAACTATTTTAAGGAAGATTTTTAGCACCGCAAATAGTAACCTGTAACTTGTCTTTTTAGCTCACATTAAAATTGGAAGCAGCGATGCGGAAACATTTTGGCAATATCAAGTAAACGGCAATTGAGAATTACAATAGCATCAGGCATTTGAGAGGTAGATACAAATTTTCATGATTTCAGGATCTATCAGTTGGCAAGAGGCAATTAAAATACACTTATTCCTTTCCTCAGAAAAGAATACCAGGCAATGCTCTCCCTGTTGGTTCCGGATGCACCAGCACAAGCTGGTGGAGCTGCTTTACCCCAGGATTTCAGCTACAGCAGGTGGAAGGGATGGGTCAGATTCCACCCCCAATATCTTTCTGTTGGTAAACTGGAAGGCACTGGGCACTTCTTCCATAGAAAGGAAAACAGGTTTGAGATTCAAAAAAACCACCAAACCATAGTTCAACAAGCACAAAAGCTAATGGGAAACTTGTCTATAGATCTGTCTCTCGCAGTTGTTTTCATGCTTTAATTGAAAGCTTTTTCTCTGTGAAGTGTCTGTAACATTTGCCAGTCCTGTGGATTTTGGGGGGAGATCTATTAATATGCTGGCACCAGCTGGAGTTCAGGCACCGGGGGAAAGCACCTCAAGAGTCTCCCTCCTCCTGCTGCTCCCGAAACTCGTTACATCCTCACCCCTTGCGAGCACTCGGCTTTTCTGCCTGTGGCGAAACCAGCCACGAAGTTTTCAGGGGGAGAAGTGCCCTTCACATCAGACTCGTTTCCTTAGGAAACACTCTGGAAAAAAATGGCACTCAAAAACAAAAAACAAGTTCATGGGGAAGCTATTTACACCTATGCATTTAGCTAATTATAATTAATACAATTAGCTATACATGTAGTTATAAATACATACATACACATTTTTTATTGTAAATTATACGGATAATTTTGTATATATATTTTTATATACGTATATATAGCTAATTATATAATTGTTGTCACTCTATCTACTTGTGCGTGCATAGTTAATAATCACACACAGATAAGGCGAGGCAAGACG
Source organism: Chionis minor (assembly GCA_013398295.1). NCBI lineage: Eukaryota > Metazoa > Chordata > Aves > Charadriiformes > Chionidae > Chionis > Chionis minor. Next base: position 34,731 of record VZSF01010381.1, on the reverse strand, counting down.
AGCCGTAAAAGACAACCTGCCCTTGGCGGATTTGCCAGGAATTCGGTAACGCTGCGAGCAGCTCGCCCCTCGGGGGAGAGCGCCAGAGGAAGCCGCCCTGAGCAGGGGAACCAGCAGCCGACACCGGGGGGGGTAATTAGCGGCGGCAGCGCTAATGGGCATTTCCTACCTCCCTTCCTAGGGAACGTAATCGTTAAGCAATGGATACAGAGGCGGCGGGCGAGGCTCCGGCCGCCGGCTGAAGGGAGGCTTGCGAGAGGCCGGTGCCCCTCGTCCGGGGCGGGCGCCTGGGCCTCCCCCGCGCACCGGCAGGCCCCGTCGCCGGCAGGGGAAGGAGGAGGAGGCGGCGGCGGCGGGCAGCGAGGGCCGGGCTCGCAGCCACCCGGCGGGCCCGCGGCCACCCCTGTCACTTGCCTCCCATTCCCGCAGGAAGCGCTGGGCCTCGGCGGGCCCGGCGGCCTTGTGCTTCCTGAACTCCTCCTTCACGTAGTGGTCCCCCAGCGCCCGCAGGGCGGCCGGNACTCTGCTGTGAGGACAGGCTGAGAGCTGGCGTTGGACAGCCTGGAGGAGGCTCGAGGGAGACCTTCTAGCACCCCTCCAGTACTTAAAGGGGGCCTACAGGAAAGCTGGAGAGGGACTTTTCACAAGGGCATGTACTGATAGGATGAGGGGTAATGGCTTCAAACCGCAATAGGGTAGATTTAGATTAGATCTCAGGAAGAAGTTTTTCACCATGAGGGTGCTGAGGCACTGGAACAGGTTGCCCAGAGACGTTATGGAGGCCCCATCCCTGGACGTGTTCAAGGCCAGGCTGGATGGGGCTTTGAGCAACCTTCAAGTGGGAGGTGTCCTTGCCCATGGCAGGAGGGTTGGAACTAAATGATCTTGAAGGTCGCTTCCAACCTAAACCATTCTATGATTCTGTGATTCTGTGACATTATACCTGGGTAGAATTTGGTGCAAATAAATTAATCCATTAAACCCAAGCTTAATAAGCTTAAATTTGATTTATCCACATTTTTAAGCATAGGTGAGAGACAAGAGAAGCCACAGTAAGAAACCTTACTGCCTCTGTGGGGCTGCTCAGGATTTTGTACCACCACCTTGTTACCACTGAGCTCCTGCTTTCTGATGCCTCCCACCTACAGCTCCAGCTGCCAGCTCGCCATGAAGTTTTTTCCAGCTGTTTTAACATCACATCCAACCCGCCCACATGGAAAAATCTTCAAGTGCCAAGTTGTCGATATTTTGAAGGAAGCAAAGAATCTGAAAATCATGCAGTGACAGTAACAGTGGCAAACAAAAGTCCTGCCTCGTCACGGCTGCCTGTTAAGCTCCTTCCAGCCTGTCAAATCGCTGATGCTTCCAACAAAAAGGAAACATTCTGTAGGCCCAGAGAGTATTAAGCTTTCTCAGCGTACACAGAAATGTCATGAAAATGTATTACCTCATCAAAAGCCCCAGTCATTATATGTTAGCAACAGAGGAAAGAGCAAACTAAACTATTTTGCTCACTATCATTTCTTGATGTTTATTTATTCTCCCAAGCGCTTCAGTGATGGAAAACTGAAGTTCCCAGTAGCATAAAAGTTACGGAAAAAAATTAAAATGGTTATAGTTCCACTTTTTCTCAGTGGCAGTTTCCAGTTCTCTTCATGCCTGTAATGCTCTCAGGATGGGTGGACGGGCCCTGGCAGGCAGGGCCTGATCTTCAAATTGATTGGTCTTGCTATATTTTCAAACAGATTTTGAAATATCTTGCTATATTTTCTGCAGATGTTTCTTTGAGGAAGGATTTCTGGACTTAGTGCATTTTGTCTACCCCCATGTCCTTCAACACGTTCAAATCTTTAAAAGATTCAGGTTAAATAACTGATTTGCTCTATCAGTTTTATTTGCAGTGATGCAATTCCACTGAATTATTTCCGGGTGCATTCATTTACAGAATTTATTTAAATCTTTTTTTTTTTTTTATTTTTTATAATGACCACCATACTTATATTGCACATTGACAGCTTTCTCCTTGTTACATCCACTCTGTGTGGTTTTTAGGAGCCCTTTTCCTGCGGTGGTCTGCTTAAGCCCCCTACTGGGGGTTTGCTTTGTGGCTCAAATTCTAACCAGGCTGCATCAGCCAGAGCTGTGACCTTACAAGTTTTTTACACCTTGTCTTTCTGTCCACAGAGACGAAAAGCCATTTAGCCCATCCTGGTGGTTCCTGCCTGGCGGAAGAGGAGGATTCCCACGGCATCTGTGCACCTCTGGGCTCCTTCAGCTGCAGCTCTTGAGCTTCCCCTCCTTGCACCTTCCCTAGGCGCTGCCAGAGGAGCGAGGAATTTACTGGGAAATTCCCCATGGAGCAGAAGATAGAGCTGTAAGCTCAGCAAGCTGTTTAATAACGGTCTACGTTGTCAGCCTTTGCCCATGAACAATTTTTATATCCCAAAGTGCTCAAAGGGTCTGCACTATCAGGGAATGTGGAGAGGCTGCAGTGGCAGTTGAATGTCCTACCCCTTGTGTATGGGCACAAAAGGACTCACCATCAGAACTTGTTAAGATATAATATTAGAGGTATTATTTCCAGATAATGACCTCTCAGGCACGAGTACTCAAAATATCTATGCCACAGCTTGCACACAGACGCAATTTTAGCCAACATGCACGAGTACACCACCTCCGCTTGCCTCTTGCAGACACCTGGCCATGCTTCCAGGCAGCACTGCCTCCGTGCGGGGCCCTGGGGCATCCATGCTGCCACCCCCAGTGCTCCACGGCCTGGGAGCGCTTCCTGGCTTGCACCAAAGAAAGAGGCACCCCAGGAGAAGGATTCATCCCACCCCTTTTGGGAAAGTGGAGGCAATTTATCCCTGCTTCTTTTCAGCTGACGATAAAAGGATGTACTGGGGTATATGTGATCTAGGTATCCCATAAAAGATTCTTCTGTATCCAACTGGGCTTTTGAGCACTGGCTCAGTGTTATTTATGCTAAAATCGGGGAGGATCCTACAAAGATACCAAAGTATCTTTGTGCCATACTCCATACTGCCTTTGGATGTGGGGAGGCAGTATCAGCTCTGCCGTAGAGCAGCACAAAGGCAGGCAGAGTGGCTTTGCCAATATACTAAATCTTTGTTTACGTGGCTAGGACCCTGTGAGTAGCACCTCAGCCTTTTCCCAAGAATACACAAGAAATCTGTGGTAAAGCGTAGATGCAAAGTGCTCTAGTTGCTTAGCCATACTTCTGAGCTAGCAGCAAATCAATAAAAGGTAGAAGACAGATTTTGACCCTGTGAATCTGCCAGAGTGGCCATGTTGTTTGCTACAGTCCTAACTCCAAATGTAGAAAGACTGGTGGAACATTTCCATGTTTATTTTTTTCTTTTATCAGTAATGTGTTGACTAAAGCAGATGAAGCTGAAGTATTTATTGAGCTGTTGTAATTGCCGTAATTTTTAAAATTATCAAGAGCATCCTGAGAGGAATTCTTTTTGTGAATCAAAATAAATAATTAAATACAGAATGCAGTAATGTAATATTCCTTTCCAGAACTGTTGGTAGTCCTGACAAAGCTACAGGATAATCTGCAATCTTCTGCTCTAAACTATAGGTAAATGTTGAAGTACAGTCTAATTTCCTACTATTTAAAAAAAAAAAAAAAAAAAAAAAAAGAGCGTATAGTCCTGTCCCATGTTTCCTATTTTCATATGTGCAGATCACAACAAAATTGCATCTCATACTTCAGAACTATGAAGTTTTTAATAAACTCTCTAAATATTCAAATAGATTCAAGACAGTTCCTCTTTGCATACTATTCCAGACCAAGGCAGACTCTTCTGATTCAGAAGCCAAGCCAAAGATCTGTTATGACGGCACAAATTGCCTGCTAAATATTCTGCGGCATCTTCCAGTGTGCCTCATAAACTAAAATGACGCAGAATTATCCCTTCTTTGTGGGAAACAACTGCAAAATGAATCGTCTCATAAATGCCTTAGAAAAAGCTACGGGTAATTGGAGATTCACAGGGTGCTTCTGCCTCTGTCAACATGGAGTACAGCTTTGTCCTGGATTCAACAGGAGCAAAATCAGTCCTAGCATGGGACCATCTGCTTCAAAACCCACCAAAATGTTGGACGTGCAAACTATTATACACGGATGCTGTTAAAAAAATGGACCAACTCTTTCCCCAGGGCTTGAGGAAATACAGGCTGATGAAGATACCAGCCATGTTTGCTGTAGAGACATGTCTGGCCCAGGTGAACCTGGTGTTCTTCACACGGGCTGTGCTTGATGTGCCCCAGGCCTGTCAGCAGGGCACGGTAGGGAGAGCAGGATAGACGGTTTCCATTCAAAAGCTCCATTTTGGTGAGGAAAAATGATGCCATAATAAGTGCTGTTTGGTGTAACTCATCAGCATGGCTTCAGGTACTCGTGTATGCAGCTCCTAGTAGGAGGAAACAAAATAATAGAAAGTATTTCTTATGAAATAAATGAAGTACATGCCAATTTTGGAAGGGAGAGACAGGCAGCTGTTTCTGGACTTCAGTCAGTTGCATGCTTGGCATATTGATAGCTTTTGGATGTTAAAAGGAAGTTCTGCTTTGGTTCAGCTTATGCTTGAGCTGCTCATTCATTGAAGGATTTCTTGTTCTTTCATCTGAAGCATATGATCTCTATCATCCAAACCACATTTTTTTGACAGTCAGAAGAAGCAATTCCTGAGGAAGCTCTGCCTGCCTCCTGCGGACTTGAAAGATGCCAAGAGTATTGGAAATCTTCTGAGAATTTAGCTGCCAAACTCTATCAAGTTTCTGCTTGAACATGTGTGAGCAGAGCTTTACAGCGAGCCAGACATAGGCAGCTTCACGCCAGAGGAGTGCCAGGCTCGTGTGTAGACCCTCCTGCTCACCATCTCCCCACCTTTCTCTCTGCAACTCTCCTCTCCCTAGTCCGGTGCCAGATTTCAAAGCACAGAGGCACCAGCACTTCTCAGGTCAGTGGGTGTCAAAGAAAAGAGAGAAGGATTGTGAAGAACCTGTGAGGGTTTTCTCTCAGCGCATTTTCAGAAACGTCTGCTATTCAGCTGAAATTTTCTAAAAGAGTTCAACTCAGTGAACTGGTCCAAAATTAAAATTCTGGGTAGAATGGCTGAAGAGCATCAAAATTCAATGTAATGACAGGCAAAATATTTTTAGGGGGAAAATCCTACGCCTTCATTTATAGGCAGTGGTGCCAAATCAGACTGTGAGCTGGAAATCTTTTTTGTCCTTAAGCTGTTATTGTTTTCAACATTCAAAGAAAACACCCAAAAGATTGCCTATATTACAAAACAATTTTCCTACTTTTGAAAATTCAAACAGAAATTGAAAATGTCGGTATTTAGAATCACTGTGTGTCTTCTCCTTTTATGAACAACCTTTTTTGGTAAATACACTACTAATCCACTTGGTTACTCTGCCACATGTGCTGTTCTGTTCGACTGCATTAAAATTCCACAAAAGATGCAATATTCTCCTGTTAATTCACATATGTACAGTGTGCAGGAGCATGTTTTGTTGTTTCAAATATATTATAAAGTGTGTGCTATTCATGGGTAAAACTTTGCTTTCCTGGGCTACTTAGTAAGTCATTGTAAAACTTAAAGCCATGCAAAGATGCTTCCACAAATCCACTAAAATTCCTTCCTGAAGAACACAAAAAGAGCACAGAAATTATTATGTTCACGGGGG